>VZQC01007016.1:105021-224321 GCA_009823505.1 Rhizomys pruinosus | reverse complement strand
AAAAGACTTCCTAAATCAGACAGCAGCTGCACAAGAAATAAGATCGACAATTGACAAATGGGACCTCATTAAACTCAAAAGCTTCTGTACATCAAAGGAAGCAATAAAGGAAGTGAGGAGAAGACCCACAGAGTGGGAGGAAACCTTCACAGCAGATACATCTGACAAAGCATTAATTTCCAGAGTATACAAGCTACTCAAAAAACAAAGAAGACAGAAAACAAATGAATCAGAACTAACTTTAAAATTACAACCTGAGCGCAGTTCTGAATCCACTTCGGAAGTCGAAGGGTCCTCTCGGCGCCAGCGATGATGTCAGGTTCCCGGGCCCGGGCTTTCGGCACCACTTGTCACGGTCCTTCGGCACCACTTGTCACGGTCCCGGGTCTTCGGCACCACTTGTCCCGGTCCCGGGTTTCGGCACCACTTGTCCCGCGCAGTAGTCTCGCCAGCAAGAACTTTACGCGGACAACAGGATTCTTCTGCGGTAATATTTATTGTGTACAGCTCTTTTGTGAGAAGGACCCCGAAATGGGGCAGAAGCACTGCTTATATAGCAGTCTAGAGGGCTCGTGTATGCTCTGGATTGGTGCAGTGCCCTGATGCCTCATTAGCATGCCCAAGGCGTGGGCTCAGCCCGGACTCAGAGAGCGTGGGCTCGGAGAGTAGTAGTCATGCACAGTTTCTCCAATGCAAAGGCAACGGTGGGAAGCAGCTTGTAGTGACTCAGGAAGTTGGCGCCATCTTAGGGCATGGTACAGCACACATTGTTTGTGTGGTAGGCTGCCAGCACATGAAGGGATGCTAGATTTTGTCAAAAGCTTTTTCTGCATCAATTGAGATGATTGTGTGGTTTTTGTCTTTAAGTCCATTAATGTGTTTTATGATATTTATTGATTTACATATGTTGAACCATCCCTGCATGTCTGGTATGAATCCAACCTGGTCATGCTGGATGATCTTTTTGATGTGGGTCTGTATGTGATTTGCAAGTATTTTATTCAGAATTTCTGCACCTGTGTTCATCAATGATGTGGGTGTATAATTTTCTTTCTTGATTGTGTCTTTGCCTGGTTTTGGTATTAGATTGATGCTGGCTTCGTAGAAGGAATTTGTGATATTTCCCTCTGTATGTTTCCTTCTGGGAAGTTTGAGTAGTAATGGTTGTAAGACCTCTTTAAATGTTTTATAGAATTCTGCTGTGAAACCATCTGGTCTTGGCCTTTTTTTAGCTGGTAAGCTTTTTATTACATCTTTGATTTCCTCAAGTATTATGGGTCTGTTTAAGCTGTCAATCTCTTCTTGGTTAAGCTTTGACCAATCCCAGGATTTCAGATATTCATCCATTTCTCTTGGGTTTACAAATTTAGTAGAGTATAGGTTGTTGAAGTATTCTTGTATGATTGTCTGCATCTTTTCTTTATCTGTTGTGATGTTTCCCCTTTCGTCAAAGATGCTATTGATTTGGAGTTGCTCTTTCTTTCTTTTGGTTAACTGGGCTAGAGGTCTGACTATTTCGTTTATCTTTTCAAAGAACCAACTTTTGGATTCATTGATTTTCATTTTTTTTGTATTGTTTTCTTTTGTATCTGTTTTCATTGATTTCTGCTCTAATTTTTTTTCTGCCTGTCTGTTGGGCTTAGGGTTCATTTGTTGTTGTCTTTCAAGTGTTTTTAGCTGCAGTGTTAGATCCTTTATTTGTTCTCTTTATGTTTTTTTAATTTTTATTTATTTATTATTTATTTATTATTTATTTATTTATTTATTTATTTATTTATTGTCTTTTCGAGACAGGGTCTCCTGTAGCTTCAGCTGTCCTGGAACTCACTCTGTAGACCAGGCTGGCTTTGAACTCACAAAGATCAACCTGTCTCTGACTCCCTAGTGTTAGGATTAAAGGTGTGCACCATCACACCAGGCATCTTTCTGGGTTTTTTTTTTTTATATTTTTTTTAATTTTTATTTATTTCTTTTCTTTTCTTTTCTTTTTAAAAATTTTTAAATTTATTTTTGTATGTGTATGAGTGTACTTTCTGCATGTAGGTTTGTGCACCCATGTTGGGCAATGCTGCAGAGGTCAGAAGAGGGTCTTAGATTCCCCTGGAACTGGCGTTCTCCTGGAATTGGAGTTACAGATGGTTCTCAGCCACCATGTGGGTGCTGGGGATCAAACCCGGGTCCTCTGCAAGAGTAGTCAGTGCTCTTAACCTCTAGGCCATCTCTCCAGCCCTGATCTTTCTGTTTTTTTTTTTTTTTTTTTTAATGTGGGCACTTAGGGCTATAAATTTCCCTCTTATGACTGACTTTAGTGTATCCCACAGGTTTTGTTGTGTTGTATTGTCATTTTCGTTTCATTCCAGGAATGTTTTTATTTCCTTCATTATTTCTTCTCTGACCCACTCATTGTCCAGGATTGAGTTGTTTAGTCTCCATGTGTTCTTATAGTTAGTAGGGCTTACCCTGGTGTTAATATTGAGCTTTACTGCACTGTGGTCAGATAGAATGCATGGAATAATTTCAATCCTTTTGTATTTGTTGAGGTTTCTTTTGTGTCCCAGTATGGTGTCGATTTTGGAGAATGTTCCATGGGGTGCTGAGTAGAAGGTATATTCTTTGGTGTTTGGATGGAATATTCTGTAGATATCTGTGAGGTCCATTTGGTGTATTGTATTTTTCAGTTCTGATGTCTCTCTGTTTATTTGTAGTCCTGTTGACCTATCCAGGTGGCTCAGTTGGGTATTGAAGTCCCCCAGTATTAGTGTGCTGGGATTAATCTGTGTCTTAAGGTCCTGAAGGATTGTGTTTATAATTTCCATTCAGTGCTCCAGAGTTTGGTGCATAAATATTTAAGATTGTGAAATCTTCTTGGTTAATTTTCCATTGATAAGTATATAATGGCCCTCTTTGTCTTTTCTGATTAATTTTACTCTGAGGTCTATTTTGTCTGATATTGGAATAGCCACTCCTGCTTGCTTTTTGATACCATTTGCTTGGAATATTTTTTCCATTTTTTCACACTAAGGTGGTGTCTGTCCTTGAGGGTGAAATGGGTTTCTTGGAGGTAGCATATAGATGGGTTCTGTTTCCTACACCATTCTTCCAGTCTATGTCTTTCAATTGGGGAGTTTAGACCAATTTAAAGTTATTATTGAGAGATGTGTGTTGGGGCTGGAGAGATGGCCTAGCAGTTAAGAGTGCCGACTGCTCTTGCAAAGGACCAGGGTTCAATCTCCAGCGCCCACATTGCAGCTGAAAACCATCTTTAATTCCAGTTCCAGGGGAATCCAAAATCGTCTTCTGACCTCTGTGGCATTGCACAACACAGGTGCACAGACCTACATGCAGACACTACATTCATACACATACAAAAATAAAAAAAATAAAATAAAATAAAATAAAATAAAGATGTGTGTTGTTTCTTTTCAACTTATTTTTCATTTGCATTCTTGGTCTAGGTATTTATCTACTTTTTTATGCTTTTGGTAATTTCTCTCTTGGGTTGCTATGATGGTTAATTCTGGTTGTCAACTTGAGTAGACTAAGGAAAAATAAGAGAAAAAGGATTTTAGGATTGGACCACCTTGACCCGGATGGCCCACCCCAAATGTGGGCATTACCTTCTGCCAGCAGGCAGTATTAAAGGCCATGGCAAAGTGAGATGGTCCCTTTTTTTCCTGCGGCTTGCCTATCTCTCACTGGTGAGTTTGTCTTGCTGCTGTGATCAACCCTATGGATCCCAGCGTGTACTGAGACCAGCAGATCTCTTGTAATCCATCTGGCCTTCAGCACCAGATTGGGACTACTGAGACATCCAGTCTTGCAGACTGAGCAGTTCCCTGGATTCAAAGCCTCTCCAGTGTGGCACGTCTACTGTTGGACTCCTTGAACTTTGTCACGTGAACAAATCAATAAATTGTATATAGCTATGTATTCATCCTGTTATTTCTGTTTCTTTAGAGAACCTTGACTAATACAGATTTTGGAACCAGAAGTGGTTCTAGAGAAACAAAATTGAAAGGATGAATTTCTTCAGTGGGCTTGGTAGTCTCTGGAGCCAGCTCTCCAACCCAATGAAGCCTAGAGTTACTGAAGGCTCTCCTGGTGGCATGAAGAGGAATGATAATCCTTGGTGCAGACTATTTGATGCAATTATGAAGATAGATCCATTTGACTCATCTAACTTGCCTCTTGTGAGAAGCAAGGAATTTAACGACTCTATATATAAAACTTTCAAAAAATTGCAGAAAAATAAGGAAAATAATGATGTTGCCTTGTTGCTCCTAGCATCTCTGGATAAAGTGATAGAGGAAAATAAGGAGCTCAGGGATAAAAATGACCAGCTCCAGATTCGAAACAACAATTTAAAGGTTTCCAAGTGTGCTCTGGAAGAGAATCTTCTCTCCAGCAGCCAAAGAGCTAAAGTGGCAAAAAATCAAGCTGGAGCCCTTATTATACGTTTGGCTGATTTACAATGCAAATTTAATTCCCAGCCATGAAGAGTGTCAGCAGTCAAAGTGAGAACACTGGTGGGGAAAGGGTGCAACCCTGAAACTTGGGATGGAGATGTGTGGCAGAACCATGATGATGAGGATTTTGAACTTCGGATTCTGAGGTATTTTCTTTATCTGAGGAATTAACATCCCCACCCTCAGCAGAGAATCCACACCCTGCAGATCCCTCCTCCCCACCCTTGCCTGAGGAAATTAATCTCCCCCTCCCAGTGGGAGCTAATGTCCCTCAGGGCCCAACAATTGTTGCCTCTAGACCTATAACCAGATTGAAGTCTAAGCAAGCCCCTCAAGGTGAGATAGAAAGTGTGGTCCACGAGGAGGTGCGATATACTACTAAAGAAATTAATGAGTTTGCTGATTCGTTCCGGCAGAAGCCTAAGGAATATGTGTGGGAATGGATTTTAAGGGTGTGGGATAATGGTGGAAGGAATATAAAATTGGATCATACTGAGTTTATCGATATGAGCCCACTGAGTAGAGATTCTAGGTTTAACATGGAAGCTCGAGCGGTTAAAAAAGGTGCTAAAATTTTATTTGATTGGTTGGCTGACGTATTTATTAAAACATGGCTGACTAACAGCGAGTTAGAGATGCCTGATATTCCTTGGCTTAGTATCAATGAAGGGATTGTGAGGGTTAGGTAGATGGGCATGCTCGAGTGGATTCAAAGTGTAAAACCACATTCTCCACAATATGAGGACCCAGAGGACATGCCTTTCACTGAGTTTATAAGACAGAAAGTACTGAGAGAGACACCAGAACATTTGAAGAGCTTTGTTTTTGCTCTATTTCTTATGCCAGATCTTACAGTTAGAGAAGTTGTTGTTCGCTTACATAAATTAAATGTACATGTAATAGGTTTAAGAGGACCTCAGTGTAGGTGTCAGGTGGCAGCACTGAATCGCCTAAGGCCAGATGAGTGTAGTTATCGTAGTTCTCATAATGGGCGACAAAGGCAAAACAATGCCTATAATGGCATGACCTGAAATGATCTTTGGAACTGGCTAATTAATCATGGTGTTCCCAGGAACCAAATACATAAGAAGCCTACTAAGTTTTTATTTGAACTCTATAAGCAGAAAAGCTCTAGAACAAATGACAGGAAGTCAAAATTGGATTTCAGCAGTAGTGAATCCCGTCCAGTTAACCAGATTCCAGACTTGAGACAGTTCAAAGACCCAGAACCCCTTGAATGAAGGGGTGGCCGGCTTCCGGTGAGGAAGGACCTTGTCACAATACCAAAGAGTTATGCTGTTTGCCTTCCTCCTGTCCTTCCCCAGAGGGACCTGAGGCCTTTTACTAGGGTTATTGTACACTGGGGAAAAGGAAATAATCAGGCCTACTGGTTACTGGTTCTAAGTTGACACTGATCCCAGGAGAACCTAAAAAGTATTGTGGCCCTCCAGTTAAAGTAGGGGCCTATGGAGGTCAAGTGATAAATGGAGTTTTGGCTGAAGTCTGACTCACAGTGGGCCCAGTGGGTCCCAGAACTCATCCTATGGTTATTTCCCCAGTCCCAGAATGTATAATTGGGATAGATATAATTAGGAATTGACAGAATCCCGACATTGGTTCCCTGACCTGTGGAGTGAGGGCTATTATGGTCAGAAAGGCCAAATGGAAACCATTGGTGTTGCCTCTACCACAGAAAATAGTGAACCAAAAACAGTATTGTATCCCTGGAGGGATTGCAGAAATTAGTGCCACCATCAAGGATTTGAAAGATGCAGGGGTGGTGATACCTATCACACCTCCATTTAACTCTCCAATTTGGCCTGTGCAAAAGACAGATGGATCATGGAGAATGACAGTTGACTATGGAAAACTCAACCAAGTAGTGACACCAGTTGCAGCAACTGTACCAGATATAGTGTCCTTAGTTGAGCAGATTAATATGTCTCCTGCTACCTGGTATGCAGCTATTGATCTGGCCAATGTTTTCTTCTCAGTACCAGTTCATAAGGACCACCAGAAGGAATTTGCTTTCAGCTGGCAAGGCCAACAGTATACCTTTACTGTCTTACCTCAAGGGTATATTAACTCTCCATCCTTGTGCCATAACTTAGAAGGGATCGTGATCGCCTGACTCTTCCACAAAATATCACACTGGTCCACTATATTGATGATGTTATGATGATTGGACCCAGTGAACAGGAGGTAGCAACTAGTCTAGACTTGTTGGTAAAGCATATGTGCATGAAAGGATGGGAAATAAACCCAACTAAAATTCAAGGGCCATCTACCTCAGTGAAGTTTCTAGGGGTTCAGTGGTGTGGGGCATGCAGAGACATTCCTTCTAAGGTAAAGAATAAGTTGTTGCACCTGGCCCCTCCCTCCACCAAGAAAGAAGCACAACGTTTACTGGGCCTTTTTGGATTCTGGAGGCAGCACATTCCTCATCTGGGTGTGTTACTAAGACCCATATATCAGGTGACTCGGAAGGCAGCAAACTTTGAGTGGGGCTTGGAACAGGAAAAGGCTCTTCAACAGGTCCAGGCTGCAGTGCAGGCTGCTCTGCCCCTAGGGCCATATGATCCAGCAGACCCAATGGTGCTTGAGGTATCAGTGGCAGATAGAGATGCTGTCTGGAGTCTGTGGCAGGCTCCCATAGGGGAATCACAGCGGAGGCCCTTGGGATTTTGGAGTAAGGCTCTACCTTCATCTGCAAACAACTATTCTCCTTTTGAGAGACAGCTCTTAGCCTGATATTGGGCCTTAGTGGAAACTGAACATTTGACAATGGGCCACCAAGTCACCATGTGACCTGATCTGCCCATCATGAGCTGGATGTTATCTGACTCACTAGACCATAAAGTAGGATGTGCAAAGCAACAGTCCATTATCAAATGGAAGTGGTACATATGTGACAGGGCCGGGGCAGGCCCTGAGGGCACAAGCAAGCTGCATGAGAAGTTGCCCAAATGCCTATGGTTCCCACTCCTGTTACAATGCCTCCTGTGGTTAAGCATGCACCTATGGCTTCATGGGGTTTGCCCTATGATCAGTTGCCTGAGGAAGAAAAGACTAGGGCCTGGTTTACTGATGGTTCTGCACGCTATGCAGGCACCACCCAGAGGTTACAACGTTGCACCCAATTTCTGAAACAACCCTAAAGGACACTGGTGAAGGAAAGTATTCACAGTGGGCAGAACTTAGGGCAGTGCACATGGTTGGGCACTTTACCTGGAAGGAGAAATGGCCAGAGGTTCGATTATATACTGATTCCTGGGCTGTAGCCAATGGTTTGGCTGGATGGTCAGGGACTTGGAAGGAGCATGACTGGAAAATTGGTGAGAAAGACATTTGGGGAAGAAGTATGTGGATAGAGCTCTCTGAATGGTCAGAGGACGTGAAGATACTTGTGTCTCATGTAAATGCTCATCAAAAGGTGATCTCAGCAGTTTAATAATCAAGTAGATCAGATGACTCGTTCTGTGGATAGTCAGCCTCTTTCTCCAGCTATCCCTGTTGTTGCTCAATGGGCCCATGAACAAAGTGGTCATGGTGGCAGAGATGGAGGTTATGCATGGGCTCGACAGCATGGACTTCTACTTACCAAGGCTGATCTGGCTACAGCTGCTGCCGAGTGCCAGATTTGCCAACAGCAGAGACCAACATTGAGCCCCCAATATGGTGCTATTCCCTGGGGTGACCAGCCAGCAGCCTGGTGGCAGGTTGACTAAATTGGACCACTTCCATCATGGAGGGGACAGTGTTTTGTCCTTACAGGAATAGATACTTATTCTGGTTATGGGTTTGCCTTTCCTGGACATAATGCTTCTGCCAAAACTACCATCCAGGGATTTACACAATGCCTTATCCACCATCATGGTATTCCTCACAGCATTGCTTCTGACCAAGGAACACAGTTCACAGCCAAAAAAGTGCGACAGTGAGCCCATGGTCATGGTATCCACTGGTCTTACAATGTTCCCCCCCACCCAGAAGCAGCTGGCTTAATAGAACGATGGAATGGCCTCTTGATGACACAGTTACAGTGCCAATTAGGTAGCAATACCATGGAAGGCTGGGGCAAGGTTCTCCAACAGACAGTATATGCTTTGAATCAGCGCCCACTATATGGTACTGTTTCTCCTATAGCCAGAATTCATGGGTCCAGGAACCAAGGGGTGGAAGTGGGAGTGATTTCACTCACTATCACCCCTAGTGACCCAGTAGGAAAATTTTTGCTTCCTGTACCCATGACCTTGCGTTCTGCTGGTCTAGATGTTTTGGCTCCAATGGGGGGAGTGCTTTTGCCAGGAGATACAGCAAACGTTCTATTGAACTGGAAGCTAAGACTTCCCCCTGGCCACTTCGGGCTTCTACTGCCTTTAAGCCAACAGGCTAAGGAAGGAATAACAGTAGTAGGAGGAGTGATTGATCCAGACTACCATGGGGAAATTGGACTTTTTCTCCACAATGGGGGCAAGGAAGATTATGTCTGGAAGGCAGGAGATGCTGTAGGGCGCCTTCTGGTGCTACCATGTCCTATGATTAAGGTCAATGGGAAACTCCAACAACCCAAACCAGACAGGACAATAAATGGCCCAGACCCTTCAGGGATGAAGGTATGGGTCACTCCTCCAGGGAAAGAGCCAAGACCTGCAGAGGTGCTTGCTGATGGTGGAGGAAATACAGAATGGGTAGTAGAAGAAGGTAGTCATAAATATCAGCTGAGGCCACGGGACCAGTTGCAGAAACGTGGATTATAATAGATATTAACTTTTGTCCTATTTGGTTAAGAATGTGCTTGTTCATATATGTGTATATATATATATATATATATATCTGTATGTATATTAAGTGGATACTTGTGTTGTTCCCTTTTCAATGTGCAACTGAGATAAGTGTTAAGTGTTGTCATATTTAGGTTATTAGATACTGAAGGACTAAGTGTTCCTCAAGGACCTTACCACCTACTCTAAGATATAATGCTTTACTATTGGACATGAGACACTTATAACTTGTTAGGTGGAATTATGACCTTGCCATTGTTTGCAATTGACATTTAAGCATAACATAAGGAGAGGCTATTTATTGGGTGTCAAGTTGATAAGGGGTGGACTTGTGATGGTTAATCCTGGGTGTCAACTTGACTGGATTAAGGAACAAATAAGAGAAAAAGGATCTTAGGATTGGACCACCTCAACCTGGATGGCACACCCCAAATGTGGGCATTACCTTCTGCCAGCAGGCAGTATTAAAGGCCATGACAAAGTGTGGTGGTCCTTTTTTTCCTGCGGCTTGCCTATCTCTCACTGGTGAGTTTGTCTTGCTGCTGTGATCAACCCTATGGATCCCAGCATGTACTGAAACCAGCAGATCTCCTGGAATCCATTTGGGCCTTCAGCACTAGATTGGGACTACTGAGACATCCAGCCTTGCAGACTGAGCAGTTCCCTGGATTCTCAGCCTCTCCAGTGCGGCGCATCTACTGTTGGACTCCTTGAACTTTGTCACGTGAGCAAATCAATAAATTGTATATAGCTATATATTTGTCCTGTTACTTCTGTTTCTTTAGAGAACCCTGACTAATACAGTTGCTTAAGGATAGTTGTTTCTTTCCTCTGTTCTTTGGATTGCTTCGAGAATTTTCTGAAGTTTTGGGGTTTTTTTGACATGTGTTCTTTCATTTTGTTTATGTCATGAAAGATTTTTCTTTCTCCTTCAACTATGATTGACATTTTTGCTGGGTATATTAATCTGTGTTGGCATCTAAAGTCATTTAGCACTGGGAATACTTTGGTCCATGTTCTTCTGGCTTTCATAGTTTGCACTGAGAAGTCAGGTATGATTCTGATGGGCTTCCCCTTATATGTAACTTGTTTTTCTATTGTTGGTTTCAGTATTTTGTCCTTGTTTTAAGTGTCTAGTGTTTTAGCTATAATATGACATGGGGAATTTCTTTTCTGGTCTTATCTATTTGGTGTTCTATGTGCTTCTTGTATTTCTATGGATTTGTCTTTTTTACAGTTTGGGGAAGTTTTCTTCTATTATTCTGTTGAAGATCTGATTAATACTATTCTCTTGGGATTTTTCTCCTTCCTCTATTGCTATGATGCAGAGGTTTGATCTTTTGATACTGTCCCACATTTCCTGGTTGTTCCACTCTTGTATTTTTAAAAATTTTTCATAATCTTTACTTGAGGTTTCTAGCTGTGCTGTGTTATCCTGTAGGTCTGATATTCTTTTTTCTGCTTCATCCATTCCTTCTGAGGCTTTTTCCCATCCTTTCATGCTGATTGGATGAATGCTCACTCAGTTTCCTTTTTTATTTCCTCCTGTGATTTCTTCAGTATTTCCACTTCCTTTAGGAGCTTTTCATTCTTTACGTGTAGCTCCCTGCTTTGCTGGTCAGTTTTTTTTTTTTTCCTTTCAGCCTGAGATCTTTTCAATGTTTCCACTTCCTTTTGGAGTTTGTCATTCTCTCCCTCTAGATCTTTTCGGAGTTTGTATTCCTCTTCCTCTAGTTCTTTTCTGAGTTTCTCGATCTCTCCTTTGAATTCTTTCTGGAGTTTATCATTCTTTCCTTCTAGTTCCTTCATGAGTTTTTCATTGTCTCCCTTCAGTTCTCTGATTTGGTCTTTATAGTCTTTGAATATGTCTACAATTGCTCTTCTAAAGTCAGTGTCTTGGTTTCCTTCCTGGGAGATCTTGCTGTTGGGATCTTCTACAGGGTTGGTTGAGCTCGGTAGGGATTTATTTTGAGCTTTTCCCATATTGTTGTTTTTCCCTAGTGTTTCTGGCATGTGTATTCTTTGTTGTTATTTTTCCTCCTTTGTTTATTTGTTTGCCTTCTGTTCCTAGTCTCAAATGTTGATATGGAGGACTAGCTGGTCACTAAGTTTGCTTCCTGTTAGTTTCTTCCTCAGTTTTGTTTATGCACCCTTGAACCACTGCCACTGCTGGTTCCTCCCAAGGGCAGTAAGCTGCAGCACTGATAGTTTATATTTCCCACCACTGATATGGAGTGTGTGCATCCCTGACTTACCTTCTATCCATGCATGCAGTTCTTCTCTATGGTTCTACCATTGGACAGCAGCTGCCTAGGTGGGCTGGGTGGCCAAATGCCTGCCTTATTTATTATTTTTATAGCCCAATTAGACAAGTAATGTAATTATTCTCAAACTTTTGTCTCTGGATCCATTTATATCCCTAGACAACATTGTGGAACCAAAGAACTTTTAGATATGCGGTTCATGTCTTCTAATTTACTGTATCAAATGTTAAAGCTGAGAATTTTTAAATTCTATGTATTCATTCAAAAGTAATGAGTATCTACTATATGCTAATATATGTTTAAATTATAAAAACTAATATGAGCACCAGCTACTTGAATTTATTTTTGGTCTTTTCGAGACAGGGTCTTCCTGTAGTCCCAGCTCTCCTGGAACTCACTCTGTAGACCAGGCTGGCCTTGAACTCACAAGCTCTCTCTCTCTCTCTCTGTCTAGTGTCTAGGATAACAGAAAAAGCTGACTTCTCATATCTGCTTCTCCATCAAAGTCTTACATCATTTTAGTTGAAGTACAGGACAAAAGGAAGCCTTATAAGGCATGTAGTCGTAAAAGAGTATGTGCTAACTATCTTTTCAAATGCTTTGGATATTGTTCTTTGGCCCTGTATCAAAACTGAACATGTAATAGACTCTTAAATGTTAGTTGAAATGTGGAATGAAAGTCTCAATGAAATTTTTACTGTTATATAAAATCCATAATTGTATCCTGAACTTTGAATAGATCTCTTAACTGCATATGATTTTATTAACACCATGACTTATCCATTTGGGAAAATATGAGACCTCTGTAAGTTTTATAACAGAATGCTGTTTCTATGATGCCAAAAATAGTGCTTCCAGTAAACTATCAATGTTAAATATAAAATATTTGAAATTTCTAGTTATTCTTTCCTTTTCTTTTTTTTTTTTTAAATTAGTTTTTTATTGATGCGTTGTGCATTTCTTACATTTTTTCCAATTCAGTTCAGGCTTATTTCCCTTTCCCTCCCCCCCCACCCCCACCCTATCCCAGATCATGCATTCTGCCATAACTGTCCTGCATCTTTCTCTCAGTTTTTTTTTCATTTTTAGCTATAAGTGATAATCCATGAGTACAAGCATCCTTCATGTAAAACCTATCTGCAGGCTGTTGTGCCCAAAACACCTACAGCCCCCACCATCCAGTGGGGGGGTGACCAGGGTTGTTTGTTTCAATCAAGTTGATCAAATGAAGTGTCCAGACTACAATTGCTGTAGTTTCATCCAGTTCACCCCAAGCGCAGCCCTTACATTCTACCCACCCCCTCTTCCACAGGTTGTTGGATGTGGTGGGTTCGCGCTCGGCTTGCGGAAAAGGGCACGTGGGTGAGGGTAAAACAAGTCCACCTCGTCTGGAGCTGTGGACTTGGACTCGGTCAATTCTGGCTGTTCCTTTCATGGGCTGACAATTTGGTCCAGGAAGAACCTTTCGATCCTACTAACAAAACACACACAATTAGATATATAAGGTATTTCAGCGCACTATAGTTATGGGAGGTGTTACTTTAGCATAGACCAATGTTTGGATAGGTTAATGGCCCATGAATTTAACAATTTTCCCCGTTCCCCCCATGGTTGTAAATATGACAGGGTCTTTCTGTGCTTATAACATCTCCTAACCTGTAAGAAGGGATGTAAGCTTGTGGCAGCAGCCATGGGTTATTTCTCCAAGGGGAGAGCCAATAGCCAATTAGAAATTTGGGATATACAGGCACAATGCTGCCTCTGCGGCACATATTTCCAGGCAGGTGAGTGTTAGCTGGTGATGACGGTGGAGCCTTGCTTGACTCAGGGAGACCCATATTGCTTTATTGGCTTAGTGGCCTTTGTAACACGCGCTGGCATTCCAGAGGCCATCGTACACTTGCATGTGTGGTCAAAATACATCTTTCCCATGTTAACAAGCAGGGTCTTTGGCAGCAAGGGTCTTTATGCCTCTCTCTCCTGTAGGTATTCCCAATAGAGGCAAGGAGCCCGTACCTTTTGTGGAGCCTTGATCCCCTGGCCAACATCCACCTGGTAGAAACATCCATTGCTGATGTCAAGCTCTGGTTAATATATTTGGCCTGAGTGCATAGGACCTAGGACTTGAGTATTAGATTTGGTTCTGAACAGAGAGTAATCCCTTCCACACTTTCCCCATGTCTAGGAGTCAATTAAAAGAAAGCAGTTTTTTACGGTTTTATAAGAGATGACCTCTACAATAGTTTGTCTCCAATGTACAGTTGGGGAACGACTCATCATCGTCATATTTCTCATTGTTCTATGGGGGGGAAGGCAAGAAAGTCCTAATATCAGAACCTTTGTGCAACCTTGGAGGGAAAGTTTCATTAGGACTCATTATAACTAGTTGTAACATGTAGGATCCACAGAGGGTTTCGGTGTTTATTGGCAATCTGAGGCTTTTTCTTTCCTTTGAATGTTTCAACGGGTCAGCCTTTCCGTTGCCACTTTTTGGGACATCCGACTCATGCAAACCTGTATCTTTTTCTTTCTCAGCCGTTAAGTTGGTGATGGTTTTGTCTGTTGGAAAAAAAAAAGCTTTCCTCCCATAGTGTAGTTTTAAGATTTTGAATTGCAAGGTTTTGGATGAAAAGGTTTCATGTCTTTTCTTATCCCCCCCCCCTTTTTTTTTTAGTGTATGAGTCTCCAGAAGACAGTTGTATTATACATGACCTAGAGGGTGGGATCAAGCAAACAGATTTTCATCATCAATCGCACCCATGTTGTTTTTTGGGTGACTAATATATGATTACACTTTTGGGAAGCAAACTTAATTTTTTAAGTTAAATCATCTTATAGGTGAAAGAGAAAGCTACAAGGTGATCTGTACAACAGAGACATTAATAAAGAGAACATATTTGTATGTGTCAATCCAAAGTTCTTGCTCTACAATTTTTATGTAAAGAAAATGTGGGCAACAGGCGAATTATATCTCCATTTAATTCAGATCCATTACCATTTTTATCTTCTGTAAACCAATGTGTTGTTTTAATATACCATTTTTATCTTTTCTAAGTACCTAAGACACCGTAGTTCCTGTAGACAGTGTCTAGCGAAACTGGTACATGCTGAGCTCACGTCAATTAAATGTGCCTTACTCAAAGATACACCCGTATCCCTCTCCCACCCATCCGCCTTTCCAATTCACCATTTCAGTCCCATTTTCTGATGCAGTCTGTTTCTGTTGTTTTTCATTTACTAGGCATCCCTCTCCATGAGAATATTTGTATCTGGTTGTTGGTACTAGCATCCACATATGAGGGATTACCATTTGTCGTGTGTTTTTCTGGGCTGTGGTGTACTTGTGTTACTTCAGTTAACAAAATGTCTTCCAGCTCCATCCATTTACCTGCAAATTTTTTTTTTTTTTTTTTTTTTTTTTTATTTTTTTTTATCTGTGTGAGTGTATTCCATTGTGTGTATGTATCACTTTTTCTTTATCCACTCGTTGTTTGAAGGGCACTTATGTTCTCTATTGTGAAGAGACTTGCAATAAACATTTTTGTGCATGTATCTTTGCAGTAAGTTTGTGTCGTGGTGGGTATAGACCCAGGAAGTGGTATGACGGGGTCAAATGGAAGGCTCATTTTGAGTCTTCTAAGGGTTCGCCACACTGATTTCCAACAGTGGTTGAACAAGTTTACATCCCACCAGCAATGGATGAGTTTTTTCCACCTTTCCCCACAACCTCTTTTCCAGCACTTGGTATCATTCGTGTTTCCTGATCCTAGCCAGTCTATTGGAGTAAGGTGAGATCTCAGAGTGGTTTAATTTGCATTTCCTTAATTATCAGAGATGTTGAACACTTCTTAAGATGTTTCTCGGCCATCGCTAACTCCTCCTCTGTGAAGGCTCCTCTAATCGATCTTTGGCTCCATCTTTTTGAATGATTCATTTGTTTTTCTTTTTTTTTTTTTTTTTTTTTTTTTTATTTATTTTTTTTTTCAGCTGCACAAGAAATAAGATCGACAATTGACAAATGGGACCTCATTAAACTCAAAAGCTTCTGTACATCAAAGCAAGCAATAAAGGAAGTGAGGAGAAGACCCACAGAGTGGGAGGAAACCTTCACAGCAGATACATCTTTCCTTTTCTTTTTGAGACAGAGCCTCATATAATCAGTTGATTTCAAACTCACTGTGTAGCAAAGGATGACCTTGAACTTGTGATCATTCTGCTTCCATCTTCTGAGCACTGGGATTGCAGGCATGCACCACCATGCCTGGTTACATGCAATGTTGGGAATGGAGCCCAGGGCTTCATGCATGCTAGGCAAGCATTCTACTAACTGAACTATATTACCAGCACCCTAATTTCAAACAAATGTCTCTCTCTCTCTCTTCCTCTCTCTCTCTCTCTCTCTCTCTCTCTCTCTCTCTCTCTCTCTCTCTCCTCTCTCTCTCTCTCTCTCATGTCTCTGTCTCATGTGTGTGGTGTATGTGTGTGTGTTTGTGTGTATGTATGTATGTTTTATTTATTTTTTATTATGTACATTTTATTTTTTATTCCTTCTTTTTTAAGGTTTTTTTTATTGAAGTTTTGTACAATTCACACAACATTTCTCAGTCCAATTTAGACTCGTTCACTTTCCATGCCCTCCACCCCACCTGAGTTCATGTATTTTGCCATACATGTCTTGCATCTTTTGTTCAGTCTTTTAAAAGTTTGTTTATGCGAAGGTTTATTGTTTGGGCCTGAAGTTTACTGTTTCATCCAGTTCTTTGACCCAGTCATTTTGTTGTTGTTCCCTCCAATTCGTATTGCTCCAATATATGCATTTATGTTCTTTGCACATATACCAGAATTATGATGTCTGAAAGTAAACTGTACGTTAATTCCAAAACATGTTTAGGAATTCACATTTCCCCTTTAATTTTATGTTACTCTAAAGTGTGCATACATACTCTCCCCCCATATACCACAATTATAAAGACTGAAAATACGTGGTAGGTTAATTCTAGATCCCATTATGGCATTCACATTATAACGGCACAAATGCTTTCAGATAAATATAATTATATATATATTTGTATATATTTACCTGTTTCTCAGTTTGCCTTACAACTAGGTAATTGGTGCTAGCATCCACAGATGAGGGATACCATTTATCACTTGTCATTTGTTTTTCTGGGACTGTGTTACTTTACTTAGCATAATGGCTTCTAGTTCCATCCATTGATGTCATATTTCTTTATTGCTGCATAGAACTCCATTGTATAGATGTACCACATTTTCTCTGTCCACTCATTGGTTGAGGGGAACTTGGGTTGCTTCCAACTAACTCTTCACTATTGTGATGAGAGCTGCATGTTTTAAAGAAGTCTTCCAAATAATCATAGTCTTACTGTCAGAGCCCACAAGTGCTTTTCATTACGCATGTGCTACAGGTTGATACATATCAGAGTGATCTATCCATTACATCTCAAATATTATAAGACGGACATATATTCAGGAGTAAAGATTTTGTAAATTTTTCAGTCATTTTTTGTTTTGTTTTGTTTTGTTTTGTTTTGGTTTGGTTTGGTTTTTGGTTTTTTTTTTGAGACAGGGTCTTCCTTTAGTCTCAGCTGGCCTGGAACTCACTATGTGGACCAGGCTGGCATTGAACTCAAAGAGATCCACATTCTTCTGACTCCTGAGTGCTGGGATTAAAGCATGGTCCACCATGCCAGGCTAACCAAGAACATTTTAAGGCTGATATAATGGACCAGGGTGCTATTCTGCAGAATTGGTCCTCTCCAAACTCTAAATGATAAAGATCAGGAGAGTTGAGTGAACCACATGGTTTTATCACTGCCTGTGTTACACTCTTCCAGTTATTGAATTTTTCCTTAAAAAATGGCCAAGCGTGGTGACACACACATTTAATCCTAGCACTCAGGGGGCAGAGGCAGGAGGATCTCGGTGAGTTCAAGGCCAGCCTGGTCTACAGAGCAAGTTCCTGGCCAGCTGGGGCTACAGGGAGACCCTGTCTCAAAAACACCAAAAAAAAAAAAATGGCCCATATTCCATTTTCATGATTTTGTACTTCACATTGATTATTTATTAATTTGTTTTAAAAGATAAATACATTCTACACTATGATTGTACCTACAGTTTGTGTTATCATTTTATTAAGTTTACTGTTGTCCATCCACTGTCACATACAATGAATCACTCATGTTTATAGGTACAAGATTGATATCATAAGTAGATACATACTAGAAATAAATGCTTTTTCCTGCTATAAGTATTTGTGTATAGAGGAATATTTGATAGCTCATACATAGAGAAAAAGAAACTAATTTATGACATCTACCAAGTACCAAACATGTAATTCAATAAGACTTAGGGGATCCTGGCAAAAGCAGTGGGATATGTTTGTGGACCAAGGGATGAAAAATTGTCACAGATGCAGACCTAAACTTCATTTACTGACTGATCTCCATATACTTTCATTCAATTATATCATCAATTTGTGTTGTTTTTTTTTAATTTTTTTAATTTTATTTATTTCTGTATGTGTATGAATGTACTGTCTGCATGCAAGTTTGTGCACCTGTGTCGTGCAATGCCGTGGAGGTCAGAAGAGGGCGTCGGATTCCCCTGGAACTGGAGTTCTCCTGGAATTGGATTTTCGGACGGTTCTCAGCCGCCATGTGGGTGCTGGGGATCGAACACGGGTCCTCTGTAAGAGCGGTCGGCGCTCTTAACTGATAGGCCATCTCTCCAGCCCCATCAATTTGTGTTTTAAGAGATCATTTCACTTCTGACTATAAACATAGAAATCCACCTAAGTTCTGACTGCTCTCTTTTACCTAGATCATATTTACTTGACTAAATGAATCGAGACCCTTTGGAACTAGAAAAAAAAATCACTAAATGATACCTTCAAACTATGGCTGCTTTTTTCCCCAGAAAGACAGACCCTCTCCTTTCAGTAAAAAGTTGGAGAATCAAGGTCTAGAAAGTGGGCAAAATGTGGAGTTTTGGGGAGGAGATGTTTAGAAACCTGCCCTTAACCAAGACCTTATACTCCTGACTTATTTTTATTGCCCAAAGTCACTATCACTCTCAGTGGCTGTCCACTTACCTGCAGAATTCTGTATTCTACTGATTAGTCTATAATGTTCTGCCAGTTAGCCTCTATATGTCATAATCCTGTTTATTGTAATAATGGGATCCACATTTCTTCTCTTCATCACATACAACTTCTTGGTATCAATTACTTGGAGATTCTATGGTTACTATTTTATCAGGAATCCCTTATAAGGTGATCTACTATTTTCTACCAGCTGTTTGCAGAGGAAAATTTTCTCTGAACTCCTCAATGACCTTACACCCCCACGAAACACAGCCCTTACTGTTTGGTAAATCCATTACTCAAAGGTCCAACATACGTATTATTTCATCTGGTAACTTTTTCATCATATTTTTCATATTATCCACCCTCTAGGCATGCTCAATTTATATGTCTTCAACATCTAAGTGGAGATTAGGAACTTCTGCTTCTGTTAACATGGGCTATAATTGCTTCCAAGTTTCCAATAACTGTCTTAGCACCAACATCCTAGTATAGCAGAATTTTAAATCTTATACTCCAGTAGACTACTACCATATTATTAACTTCCAGTTCTATATAGAAATATTTATTCTGTCCATGGTTGTAGAGGACCTCCTGGAATTCATGCCACGAGTAGTCCCTCAGCTGCTGCATATCTTTAGCAACTTCAAAGATGGTGCTTTCTTTGCCATTAGCATGATGTCATTTGGCCTTGCTGATGTTTGGCCTTCCACATTTGTCTGGTTTATATATATACATACATACGTACATACATACATACATACATACATGCATAAATATATACATACATACATACATACATACATACCCATATCACCGAATTGGGGGACTTTTTTTTTTTTTTTTGGCTAAAAGATGTCATGTTTTCCTTAAGGAAGTGCTCGAAGGTTCCTCCTTGGCAAGCCCAAATAACGATCAATCCTACCCTTGTGCTCCACACTAGGGTCTCTCCCTCCCATGGTCCACCAATTGAAGTCCATTAAGCATTCATCCTGTCTTGACTCCCCTGCACTGGCATTATAATTAAGTTCTGGGCCTTGTCCTCAACTCGCAGCTGCAGAAAAATAGATTCCATTAAATCTTTCATGACAAACCCATTCACTTCCACTTTTCGCATTGCATTCATGTTTTATTATTTTGCTATTTGTTTTCACAAAAAACCATTAGAAGGATTCAATTAAAGACCTACTGTGTGTTATCCCCTGCAGCTCTGCAATTTATGGGACAGAGAGCTGTTGGTATCATATTATTTCATTTAATTCTACCATCAATCTTATCCAAAAACTAATAATTGACTTTGTTCAATACTGATGAAAGACCATTTTTTCCTCAGAACTGAAAACAAAAGAGTTTAGGACTATCAGAGATCTGCTGTGTAACTAAGAAAAAAAAAAAAAAAGCAGAAAAGTATTTTATGTTTTTGGTTCATTCTAAGGAGTAAAAGAGGGGCTCATGGATTTAAGGATTTCAAGACTGTTTGAGATGTATATGATGTGTATAAATTTATATCATAAACATGGTATGAAAGTATAGAGTATTAATATTTTATTTTTAATACACACATATAAATTAAATGAAAAAGAAATGTGGTTATCTCTAAAACATAAACAATAGATTTGAAACAATTTCTCAGACTTTCTAAAATTAGTTTATTGCTTTTCAAATTTAAAAAGTATTCCCATTTTTATTGTAAAATAACACTATTTACCCAGCACTCGGGAGGCAGAGGCAGGCAAATATCTGTGAGTTCAAGGCCAGTCTGGTCTACATAGTGAGTTTCAGGACAGCTGGGGCTACAGGGAGACCCTGTCTCAAAAAGATAATAATAATAGTAATAATAATAATAACAATAATAATAACAATAATTTCATGTGTCCTTAAAGCCTGAAGTCAGTAGGATTTTTCAGTAAATTCAATGATCCATGTGAGTTAAAGTGAAGGAAACATTCACATATAATATGGGAATATTTGAATGGCAGAAAACTAAAGAGCTTATATATAATTTTAAGTGAGATGATTTTAAAAGAAAAAAAGGAAGCTAGCAATATGATACCATATTTGGAGAAAAGCACAACAGATATAGGTTGGCCATGAGAGACTGAAACAAATCATTTGCTTTAGGTTGGTGAATGGTAATTTATTCATTCTAACTACTGTCACTGGATTTTCTTTAGTAATTAGAGGATTATGAGTCATTACTCAGTATTATATATGATAAGAACATGAATTTTATTTGCACATATCTGACCCAATTCTCCAATTCTGAGAAAAGTCCAGGTCCCAGGTTTTCATTTCCATATGCATGTAAAGTAGCCAAATGCTCATCATTCATTGAGAACATTCTCTAGTCTTTAACCTTTACTGTTATTTGACTCTATTTAATTAATATGCCCAGTCACACATTAGAAATATGTTAAAACTTGAATTAAATGTCTTAGATGAAAGCTTATAATACCACATCATTTTCTATGAAAGACTTTAACTAATTGAAGTCTGAAAAATATTAAATGACTATAAGCATTTTCTATACTATTAAAAGTCTTTTTCTTTTAGAAATTAATAAGAGGTATAGTTTGATATCATGACTACAGTTATGTGTGCCTGGATTCTACCATACCTGAAATATAAAATAAAACATATCCTTCAATTATTTATCTATTTTCCATTAATATTATTGTAATAATAATAATATATGTAAAAAAATACAGTAAATTTAATAAAAAAGGATGAAAAAGAAAATTAACCCAATGTTATAATAAAGTAGCATGAGTGGTATGAATGGGAAGTTCTGGTGATTAAAAACGATACATACTAGGTAAAATGAAATCGTTTTGATAATATTAAGAAGTTAAAGGAAGTGTGACATTACAATGAGGCCTGCAATGTGACAATTAATTGGTTATACAACTAGAGGAAGATTCATTATATTCCAAGCTCCTGGAAGGACAAGAAGATACATTTTCAGAGATATTGGAATGTCAGTTCATAATGCAGTAAGCTGCTTAGTAGCTTGAAAATATTGTTTTTGTTTCTTTCCTATAGAACTGCAAACACCACTAGGACAAGAAACATAAGCTATTTTGCTTCCATGTGTACTCACATTGAGCTTGGTATAAAATATTTACCCAAAGAACTGGTGGAATCAGGGGTACAGATGGAGAAGACATGAGACTGAGGACAAACTTGAGCATACCTCAAGGACGACTTCACACTCATCTTCATAGCCATCAATGTCTCACAATTGAGAAAGCTGAAACTATGCATCTAAAATCTTATTCAAGCTCAGTTTATCGATAGGTAAATGAGGATGAAAACTCAGCTCTGTTCACAGCTGGTATGACTGCAATAAAACATGGTGCTTCTTTGGAGGGACAGGCAGGCACAGCCTGCATCTGAGGCAGTCAAAAATGCAGTCAACATCTCACTTCAGCTCTCCCTTCACTTTTCTGTCAACTGGGCTCCACACCAGAGAAAAAGTTCTGATGGCTTTCCAAAGGCCCCAGTATGAGCAAACAGTCACCACAGAGCACCTAATATCCTATTAGGCATCTATTTCATGTTATTAACATTGTCAGTAAATAACAGCTATTGTTCAAATTCCAGCTAAACTTGGAAAAATTAACTAGGTCAAATGTGGCATAATTTGTCCCTTCCTCAAATCATTCATTTTTCCTATATTTGTTTATTCATTGTGTTTGTGTGTGTAAATGAGTATACATATATACTCAAATGTTTGGGTTTAGGGTCCAACAACCCCAGAAATGTCAAATGCTAAATAAGTTCTTTACCACTAAAAAATATGTCCAGGCAATATGTAATATAATTCATTTTATTCCCGTCTTATATGATTTTAATTTTGAGCATCATTAAATGCTTTATTAAATTATGTTTTTAGTTTTTCTATTTGAATACAAATATATTATATAGAAATTATTAGTATATTATATAGTATGCTTATTAACATACTATATGATGTAACATCACTGGAATACAATTGAATGACTCCAAAAAAACCCTACTTTGGGGGCTGGAGAGATGACTTACCAGTTAAGAGCAAAGGCTGCTCTTGCAGAAGATGTGGGATTGAATTCCAGCACCCACATGATGCCTAACTTGTCTGTAATTCCACTTTGGCGGGGGGGGGAGGGGGCGGGAATCTTATGCCTTCTTGTGTCTTCTGTGCATATTGCATGATATGGGTGCACTTACATACATTCAGGCAATTCACTTATACATATAAAGTAAAGAAAAATAAAGAAACCAAAAAAAAAAAAATCCTATTTGGGGAAAAGCAAAATCGCTCAGCAGTAAAGGAGCTTGCTAGGAAATCCTGGCAACATGAGTATAATAACCTTACTCCACACAAAGAGGAAGGGGGAAAACCAAAGTCTCACACACACACACACACACACACACACACACACACACACACACGCTCTCCCACTCTAATGATACATTGAATCTGTAAATTGCCTTTGGTAGGATGGTCATTTTGACAATAAAAAGCCTAACAATCCATGAGTATTTTAGGTCTTTCCATCTCCTAGTATCTTTTTCAAGCTCTTCAAAAATTTAAAGCTTAAAAAAAATTTTAAGTTTTTATCGTATAGATGTTAACATCTTTGGTTAGGTTTGTTCCTATAGTTTTTTGAGGCAATTGTGAATGGGAGTGTTTCTGTAATCTCTTTTTATGATTGCTTGTTATTGGCATATAGAAAGGCTAGTCATTTTTTGTTAATTGATTTTGCATCCTGCCACTTTGTTATTTCTGGAAGTTATCTGGTAAAATGTTGGTGATCTCTAATATATAATATCATTTGCAAGTAGTAATAATTTGACCTCTTCTTTCCAATCAGTTCCCCTTTAATTAAATTCTTTCTCTTGTCTTATTGCTCTAGCTAAAGTTTCAGGCACTATATTTAAAATGAGTGGGGAAAGCAGAGAGCTTGTCTGGTTCTGGATTTTAATGGGAATACTTCCCGTTTTCTCCATTTAAAATGATGCTGGCTGTGGGTTTGTTGTATATATGTCATTTTGAGGTAGTTCCCGTCCTCCATCCAGTTCCAGAGAGGACTTTCATCATAAAGTTGTATTGAATTTTGTCAAAGTATTTTTCTATATCTATGGAGATGAGCATGTAGTTTTGTTTACTAAGTGCATTTATATGATTTATTACATTTATTACATACATGTCTGGAATAAAGTCAACTTGGTTCATGGTGCATGATCTTTTTATTCATGTGTGTATGCAATTTTCAAGTATCCTATTAAAATTTTTGCATCTGTGTTCGTTTTGGATACCGGCTTCTAGTTTTCTTTTTTTGATATTAAAGTAATACTGGATTTGTAGGAGTTTGGGAGCTCTCACTCCTTTTCTATCTTTTTAAATATTTTAAGCAGTATTGGTTGTATCAGACCTTTGGTGGTCTGATAAAAATCTCCATAATATTTTTCACTGAAAGAAAAAAAAAATCCTCAAAATCAGATAGATCCATAAAAGAACCAGGGTAGTCTAAGCACAAAGAACAATGCTGGCGGGATTACTGTAACACATTTGAATCTATGAAATTTATTGCTGGTGCGTTTGCAAACTGGTATAACCACTGTGAAAATCAATGTGAAGAGCGCTTTAAAAAACTAAAAATAGATTACCATATGCTCTAGCTATTGTACTCTTTGGCATATTCCCAAAAGACTCAGTATCCTACCACAGAGATACTTGCCCAGCCATGATTTTTTGCTGCCCTTTTCACAATAGCTAGGAAACAGGAAAGAACCTAATGTACCTCCAACAATATATGGGTAATGAAAATGTAGTGTGTTTTCACACTGGAGTTCTACTCTGTGATAAAGAAAAATGGGATCGTGACGTTTCTAGGTAAATGGATAGAACTAGAAATTGTTATACTAAGTTAAAAAAAAAAGTATATGCTGTTTTTCGTTGGTGGATTTTAGCTCCAAATCCATATATCCATATGTATCCTGTTGTAACTTCAGGAAGTGAATGGAAAGGAGCCATGGGGATAAAGGGAAAGAAGGAGCAGAGAGAGTGCCTAGTAGGAGACACCTAGAATATCATATCGGGGAAATGGGGATACGGTAACCATGCAGAAACTTGAGAGCATTACATGGGGGAAGAGGTGAAAGAGGGCTAAATAATGCTTAAGTGGTGTGCAAACCAGAGAGAAAATATTACTTCGAAAACTTGCTGAAAAATACACATAGACCACATGCATGCCTACCTGTGTATAGCAGCTTGGCAATTAAGGGCTGTGGCAAAGTCGTGTGTTATTTTGCAAGTCTCTTGGACTGTCCTTTGATTGCCTCAAAGAACCTAAAGGGGAGATCCTATTGCTGAAGACAGGACATACTTTGGACATAGGACTTAGAGCAACTAAGCTGGATCTGAGCTGGAAACCTCTTCTCTGAAAACTACTTCACATAGTAGCAGAAGATACTACGCAAGCTGCCAAGGAAGAAAAGCAATCAGTGGCCCTATGCATATGTAACACCTATAAGCCACAACAATGACCAGTCCAGCAACTTATCTGCATTGGTATAGTAGTACTTCTATATTTATCTTAGGAGTAGCCAACAGCTGTCTAATTGAACTTAAGTTCTGCCCAATGGGTTGGAACTCATTTGTGTTACTGTAAACATCCAAGTAGATTCTAGAGCAAAAACTTTATGTCACATCCCTAGACCAATAAAATTTCTAACTACATTCCAAATTCTTCTCCTTATATTTACAAACTAGTCTACCACTCATCACTCATCAAATAAGCATTTTGCAGCAGATAAAGACTGTTAAAACATTCTTAACTGGTCAAATAACTGTGAAGCATTCAGTCCTAAGTGACACATCTACAATGCAACCTCCATACCTAAGGCTCAGGGAACATCATGGAAATGGAGAAGGCAAGAAAGTAAGACAAAGAGTGTCAAGACAACTACTTCTACTTAAATCATTCTATACATGATAGGAAAAAGCTTAAGGGGTCCCACATCAAAATGAAGTGTTCTAGTCAATCAATGGATGATGAGGGAAGAAGAATCCATTTTCTCCAGGGACTAACTACCAAGGAGGTTATTTTATAAATGCAGGCACACTGGAGTATCACTGAATTGACTCTGCTGAATATATATAATATAATATATAATATAATATATATGATGTATATTCACATGTTTGTAACAATAATAATCAAAGAAGGGAAGGGGCTAGGAATTTGAGAGTCCATGGGAGTGATGGAAATGATGTGAAGACAACACTAGTCTATGATGTTCACAAAATAACTTTTTAATTCCTAATTCCTAAAATAATCTGTAGGAAAGATAGTGAGAAGGGAATCTCACTTGGGTTTCAGGCCAACTAGTTGAATATATGACTTTCCATTTAAATTCTAGAATTGTTGGTAGCATCATCCACTCTTTTTGTTTTCCCTTCATGTTCACCTGGTTTCATTCTCTCATTATCTCATGCAAATCAACATTAATCATTTGGAAAATTATTAAACATAAGGCTCTGAAAAACAAAGTCCAAGAGACAGATGGGCTTCTGTTTTTTAAGAGCTCGGTAAGGCCGGGCATGGCACACATACCTTTAATCACCAGCAGAGGCAGGTAAATCTTAGAATTTGAGGCCAGCCTGGTCTACATAATGAGTTTCAGGACAGCCAGAGCTACATAGTAAGAAAATTCAAACAAACAAAATAGAAATAAAAACAAAAAAAGGGGCTGGGGAAAATGGTTGAACCATTGAGAGCACGTTATTCTCTTACAGTGTACCTGGGTTTGCTTCCCAAGACTCACATGGTAGGTAACAATGCTATGGGACTCTGGTTCCAGAAGATCCAGTGCCCTCTTCTTGGATGTACATGCATGAAGGCAATAGACTCATGCAAATAAAATAAAAGCAAACAATTGAGGAATTTTAAAAAGAACATGGTCAGCATCTGGAGATGGATATCAGCAATAGAGCACTTGTCCAACTTATTTAAAGTCCTGAGTTTGATCTGCTCACAACAAACAAACAAAACCAAGAGAGCAGTGGCATTTGTGTGTATCTTTTGCTTCCTAATGTTTATATTTCAAAATGGGAACCCAGAGCAATTAAAACAACTACTACCCTAAGGATGGATGTTACAAATTAAAATTCTACTCAGACAATCTGAAGAACTAGTGTCAAGAAGTTTGTAGACTGAAGTTAGTGGCATCAATGCCATGTAATGGATCACAAATCAGTAGAACTGTTAGTTACTGCTACTGTTAACATTAACATAAAGCTTCAAACTTCAGCATTGAACAATAATCACAAACAACTATATCCATATGCAAGGGTTATTTTTATGTAAGCTTATTTTAGTCACAATTGTCATTTTTTTTCTCTATGTCAACCTCAGATATAACTACCAGAAATTGGATTTCCATTTCACATCATCAAAAATGAGGCGATAAAGTCAAAAAGTATTTTTATTAGCTGCATTATGTTTTGATTGAGTTAAATGTTGTAGATGATATAGAACAATGTAAGTAGCTAAAGTCCAAAGCTGGAATTTGCCTCTATTGAAATCATTTTGTACTATTGTCCAAATGATTCCATGTCAGTACCATCAATCCTTTAATAATTTTCATTAAGTTGAAAATGAGCCTACCATAGTGGGAATGAACAGATTTTTTTTCCATATGAAGTAATTGAAAAATTCAATAGAATTCCCACTAAAACTCACAGAATATTGAAAGAAACATTTTATTCTCAGTTTTAAAACCAAAAATCAAATGCCATTTATGAGCTGAAAGCTCAGTACTGGACACTAAATTGGCAATGTTTGCCTGGCAGGGGAAATAGGTGTGAACTGAGCATTGGCTAGCAATTGAAGCAAAAACAATCTGTTTGGTCTGTAATGTGAGAAACTAAACCAGCAATTTCTTTTTCTGAAGCTCATCTCATTACCTGGTCTTCTGAGGCAGAAAACTAGATGTAAGTCAATCCTCCAAGACTTAGCACATTGTGGGACTATAGAATGTTATGTATTATGACAAGAAAATCTTGGAATATTGCAGAAATCAAAGTATCTTTATTGGTGCAAAAAATCTATAAAACACTTCAATATAAAAATAAGCTATCTCACATTAACTGTATAGAAGGATTCCAAATGTGACACCCTGACAATGTAGGTATGTCTCAAAAGGAAAAATAAAAGTAAGAAGATAATTCAACTGAAAAGTAATAATCTTAACTAGAAGTATATGCATAAATCTTACCTGTAGTGTAAACAATTACAAATTGATTTTTTCAAGTACATGTATTTATAGACTCCTTTGCTTAAAGTGTGTGTGTGGGGGGGGGGAGGATGTGTGTGGTGTGATGTTAATTCTATCAAAACTAGCTAAACTGAGGGCTGGAGAGAGAGCTCAGTGTAAGAGCACTGGCTGCTCTTACAGAGAACCCAGGTTTGATTCCCATCACCCACATGGTGGCTAACAGTTATCTGTGATTCCAGTTCCGGGGGATTTGACACCCTTTTTTGACATCTGCAAGCATTGCACAACATGAGCGAACTTATATAGATGCAGGAAATATGCTCATACACATAAAATAAAAATAATGAATAAAATATTTTTAAAACCCAAGTAAATTGAATGGCAGACAAATAACAGAAGACAAAACCAAAGATGAAAGAAACACATTTTTAAATCTAGAGTCTCATTAGAACATTAAATTATGTGCATATACATTAAATTCTCTCCTCTAATACTTAATAAACGTTTCAATCCTTGCATAGTTTGAATGACGGCATAGGAAATTGTTGGAATCAGAGTACATGAATGTTCTGGAGTCAGCACTGAGCTACAGCCACTGTGGCCACATAATGGCTACCACTAGGCCAACCCATTAATGTCTTTACCTAAAAGGATGACTGTTTTTATCTGCAGCTCTGGAGCCAGTGTTACAATGCAAATGATAGCAGACCTTTGGAATCTTTACCACTTGATGACCTTGATGTTGGTTGACATCGAAGGTCACCTTGACTCACTAGCATGTTTGACCTTGAACAGAAAATGGTACATGAAGAAGACAAAAATTGGTCTGAGCAAAGAAACATCAAGTAAGATGTTAAGTTTGAAAATAATAAAAATTCAAGTAAATTCATCAAGCAAATTGTTTAATAAAATTAAGTATAAAGAGCAGTGGGAAAAGAATCAGCAGTCAATAAAAAAGCATAGTTTATCAAGCTAAAGCTTAATAATTATGTTTATAGCAACATGAGTATAGTTATCAAAAAAAAAAAAGAAAGTGCAAGCTGGGGAACTGGCCTAGCCCTTAAAGCTCAGGATCATAAACAAAAAGACAAAAAAAAACCCTGCATAAAAACTATTAATAAAAAAACCAAGTTCTGTAAAGAGCATAAATAAATAGATTCCTCAAATAAAGCATACTAATTGTATTACAAAATTAATTTTGTGTATTAATGATTTATTTATTATTATTATTATTTTTTTTTTTGGTCTTTTTGAGACAGGGTCTCCCTGTAGTCCCAGCTGTCCTGGAACTCACTCTGTAGATCAGGCTAGCCTTGAACTCACAAAGATCCGCCTGCCTCTGCCTCCCAAGTGCTAGGATTAAAGGCGTGTGCCACCACGCCCAGCTAATTTTTTTATTTGAAGTGTGTAGTAAAGCCACTTAAAAGGAGGACAATTTAATTTTGGCTCTAGGTTTCAGAAGCCTTAGTCTGTGGTTGGCTGGCTCCTGCTTAGTCTGTGATTGGTTGGCCCTGTTCTTGGGTAGAACATCATGTTGAGAGGAACACATGGTAGAGGAGAATTGTTCACATAACTAACCAGGAAGCAGAGAGGCAGGCAGGAAATGGAAAGAGATTATATATTTTAAGGCCCACTTACAGTAGCCTATTTCCTCTAGCTAGGCCCATTTCCTAAGTGTCCACAACCCCTAAAGTAATAGTATCAGCTGGGGGTTGAGGACAAACTTTCAAAACACTAGCCTATAGAGGCTGCTTCATATAGATTCCATAATACTACCTACATAAGAGAATTATTTTTCTTTTTCTTTGTATCGCTGGAAGAAATACTTCAGTTAGATGTGTCAGAGAATAAAAGTGTCATTTTATTTTATTTTGATTGATTTTTAATTTTATGTGTATGAAAGTTTTGCCTGCATGTATGTGAGTGCACCCATGCTGTGCAATGCCCTTGAAGACCGGAAGAGGAGATTATATCCCCTGGAACTGGTGTTACTGATGGTTGTTAGCAGCCCTGTGGGTCTTGGGAAAGGACCCTAGATTTTCTGTATGAGCAGCCAATGCTCTTAACTAATGAGCCTCTTTTGCAGATCCCAAAAGTGTCTTTTTAAAAATCGGCACTGCACACAGTCAAAATTTTGCCCCGGGATAATTCTAGATACCTGGCTTACATAAATATTCTTATTGCTTAGCAGTATGTTAACCAAAATGTCTAAAGTGATCTTAATAAGCATCTCCCAGAACCTCCGGGAAAATATACCAATCTTTAGGAAGTTCATAAGTTCCATTTGAAAATAATTTTCTAGGGACATTGTTTCATTCAGTGCTGAGAATGGAAAGCAAATATATAGTACTTCATAGATTTTTCCAGGGAGAGAAGGATAAAGGACGCTTAAAATGTGTTTCATTCTACAGGAGCATCTCCATTCTGCTCCAGGACTCACATCTAATCTGCTTAGCTTAGCATGAGGACCCATGGGGTCCTCACCCACCTCTGTACTAAGCCACTTCTTGCTTCTTGCTGGTCCTCTTACTACTCTGCAAACAAGCTTCTTTTAGCTACAGATGGAGACTATTACAGAGTTCCTGAAATGGTTAAATACAGAGAATAAGTGTCTGTGAGATGCCCAGTTCTAAGGGACACATCTACAGTGCAACCTCTACACCTTGGAAGATATTGACACATCCCTCACCTCTCACCTCTCATCAGTGACGTTTCTTCATGCAACAGAGGGTGACTGACGGAAATCAAGCCACATCTGGCCAAAGTGTATCAAATAAGAGACTTCAGAGTGTGTGTCCCTGGGTAGGATGCCTACATTAAACCTCTGACCTGACAAACTGTGATAAGCAAAATACCTAGCATAAAACTAGACAAGAAGCCCCAACCGTAGCTGAGGAACCATTGGCAGCTGATCACTGCTGGGTGAGGGGAGACAATCTTCTTTAAGAGGGAGATGCTGGACAGGTTGACCTGGCTCTAGTAGATGAACTCACACTGAGGGACATCTCAGGACACAATCTTGACTTGATAAGCTTTAACATAAATGACAAAATGCATTAATCCAGGTGGGGGTGCCATGAGAGAGGCATATAGGGAAAGGGGGCTAAATATGATTAATATGTATTGTATGAAATACACAAAATTTCAATAAAATGCATTATAAAAACTAATAAATAAATAAATATAAATATCTTATAAAAACTTCCAATAATAAGGGAATAAGTAAAGTACTATAGAATAATTGTTGGGTTGTTAGTTTAAAGAATGCATTGCTGAGAAAGCTGTAACTAATTTGAGACAGAAGGATGAAGAAACAGTTATGGGACAAGACAATAGATGTGAATTGCTAGAAGCCTAGGCAGGAACCTGGAGGCAGGAACTGAAGCACAGATTTCAGAGAAACAGTTTCTGGTTTGCTCAGCTACTTCTCTTATGCAGCCCAGGCCCACCTGCCCAGGGACAGCACTGCCCACAGGAGCTGGGCCCTCCTACATCCACCAGCAATTAAGAAAATGCACACACAGACAGGCTCACCAGCCAGTCTTACTGATGCCATTTCTCAATTGAGCTTTCTTCTTCCCAGGTGTGTCAGGTTGACAGCTGACACCAGGCCACAAACTAATCCAGAAAAACTTGTCCAAGAAAAAAAATAATAAAAATATGTGAGACATCAGGATCCAGACTATGATTTAAGTCTTTGGAAAATTAAAAACCTGATATACTTTGAGCCCGTGTTCTGCAATCATGCTGGAGACTGATTCCAGTCACATAGAATCAGGCCAGGATAGCGACATAGTGCCAAGCAGGTCGTGGATATGGAGCCTTTTCTATGAAAGCAAAAGCAACGTTCTCTATCCACATGCTCATTCTGTTCTTCAGCAGTGATCTGTAAAGAACATGCTGTTCTCTTGGAACTAGTTCCACATGTTGAAGAAGCTGGGATGGGCATTTCGTTTCTGATGGAGGGAAGAAGACAACAGAGGTGGTGCACATTGCATTGGACAATGATCTCCACTTAGTCCCTTTTGACCTCCAGAAGAGACCCTCTGAAGCCTACACTAAAATCTTCCCACTCTATGATTTAAGTGGACACCTGATCTGCGTTAAACTGGTAAGCTGCTAGAAAGCCAGGCCTAGGCCTTGTCCCATTCCAGACTGAATCCCCAGAGCCACTTCTATAAGATTCAATAATCTCTGAGAAACAGAACAACAGCCACCAAAACATTCATATGTATTACTTGTTTTGAAGAAATCTATGAAAGGAAACAAAAATTAAAGTCTATTTCTGTTAAGTACAGTAAACTGTTATAAAGAATTTAGTATTTTGTCATCTCCTATAATCTTGGGTTGAGTGTATTTGTGCTCCATAATATTGTTTATCTTTCCTCTTATATTTTGCCATTTGAAATATTTCAGTATAATATTTTAAGTTCTCCATTAGATGAAATTTGGCAATTTTCACATCCTGCCAGCTATTTTGGGCCAGCACAGGGTCTGCCTGCATGGTGTAGCTGAGGGCATTAGACAACGCTGTCTAAAGAACACATAGGAGTGTAGGGAAGAGAATGTGGCTCCACCTTCAAAATATCTATTCTCTAATGTTTGAAACTTATGGCCATGTCATATTAGTTAATTAGCAAGGATGAAATCATTGGAACTAAAAGAATTAACGTAGCTAATCAGCTGGCTTTAAAATAGAGAAATAGCTGGGCATGGTGGCGCATGCCTTTAATACCAGCACTCTGGAGGCAGAGGCAGGCAGGTATCTGTGAGTTCAAGTCCAGCCTGTTCTGAAAAGCAAGTTCCAGACTAGCTGGGCCTACAGGGAGACCCTGTCTCACCCCCCCCCAAAAAAAATAATAGAGAAATTATCCTTGATTATTTGTGTGGGTCTAATTGTAATCCATAGGGATTTTATAAGTGAAAAAGAGAGACAGAGGAGAGTCAACCAGATAAGAGAGTAAGACCTAGCTCCAGGCTCCTGACGTTTAGGATTCAGAGACAAACAGTTCAGGTGATGGCAAGAGGAAGAAGGAAGGGAGATTGTTCTCTACACCTGTAGACAGAATGCAGCCTGGCAATGTTTGGAATTTTAGCCTAGAATACCTATTTTATATTTGACCCCCCAAAAAAGAATTTGTAATGTGTTACATTAAGTCACTGAATTTATAGCAATTGGTTTTGAAAATGAGAAAAGATAAAAAAGAGGTTAGAAAAGTCAGAGTGCACGAATTAGGAGAATATGTTGTTCAGACTGAACTTCGAAATTCATTTCAAGCAAAGTAGAAAGCCATTTCCAAATTCTAAGCAAATGTGTTCTACAAATGAATTCTGTTAATTTGAGGAAGGAGTAGACTGTAGATATTCCTGAAGGGATAGTATTATGTTATTGCACACTCCCCCAGACAAAATAAGAGACCACAAGGTTTAGGCACTCCGGGATAGAGTTTACTTCAGGATAGCTGGGGCTAAGCTCAAAGGAAAAATAGAGCCAGCCACTTGGTCCTGGTGTGGCACCCAGAGCAAAGAGGTGGAAGTACTGCTTAGAGGGTTAAGAGGAGGAGAAGGCAGCAGAGATCAGGAAAGACATATCAGAGGCTCTAAAAGGGGTTTGGTTAGCTTCTCTAGCTATGCAGTCTGCCAGATCATTGCTCTGTGCTATGGGATCAGCTGTATGCTGATGACCCCTGCAATGAACAACAGCTGCTATGGAAGGGAGATAAGAAGCCTCTAAAAGCTTGAGTATAAGGGGGGCATTGATGATCAGAGTACCTCTTGTAGTTGAGTCACCTCTCTTTCCAAATGGCTGCATGGTGGTGGAGGATATGGGAGGCATATTTAGAATCAGTATATATGGTCACCTTCTGTCCCCTAGTGAGAGTGGTGCTCTTGTAAGAGCCACTAGTTCTGCCTTCTGAGCGGTGGTTCTCAGGAGGAAGGGCCCACTCTCAATGATGTTTGGTGGAGAGACAAAGGCGTGGTCCTGTAGGGGTCAAGGTGGAGCTTCCACCCACAAACCAAGTAAATTTAGAATCAGGCAAGGGATTAAGGGAGTTTGGAGGTTCCTGGTAAGCAAGTTCTTGAAGTACTTCTAGACAAGAATGAGTCCAGGCAAGGAAAGGAGGGTAGCAGAATCAAGGGGAGAGTATGAATCCAGGCTGAGAGATGGGTTCTCAAGGAAAGTAGTGTGGTATACTCGTAGTTTGGATGGTAGCAGAGTGGCTAGAGAAGAGTGTGTGAGTAGATCCTGAAGGCAGGGAGGAGAGAGAACAGTGATAGGTTGCCCTAAGTCAGCTTAAGTCCTTCCTGTGCTGTAGCAGCCAGCACTTGGAGACAAGGCTGCCGCCTATGGACCAAGTTTCTTAGATAAGTCCAGTTGCTTACATAAGTAAGCCACGGGAGCAAAAGTAGGTCCTTTCATTTGGTCCAAGACTCCTAGAGCTAGTCCCTTGTTCTCACAGGCATAGAGGAGAAAGGGGGCAGTGAGGAGTGTAAGGGCAAGAGCAGAGGCCTGAAGAAGGGCATCCCGGATAGAGAAGAAGGCAGCCTTAACAGCGCCTGAAGGGTCTATAGGTTCAGAGACCTTTCCCCTTGAAGCCTCTTACAGGGGCCTTGCTCAGAGAGCAAAGTTAGGAATCCAAATCCTTAGATATCCCACTATACCTAGGAAAGAAAGGATTGCTTCCTTAATTGTGGGAGACTGTAGGGATTTGAGGTGGTTAAGATCAATGGCTAGAGTGCGGGAGGTGGGAGTGAGCAAGAATCCAAGGTACTTAGCTTGGGGAAGGGATAGTTGGGCTTTGGAAGGAGAGACCCAGTATCCCTTTTCACCAAAGAAGGTGAGGAGGAGAGCAGTGTGGGTTTTAGAGGAGACAAGGGATGGAGAGCAAAGGAGTAAATCATCCACGTATTGAAGCACCGTGGATGGTTGTAAGTCTAAGGCAGAAAGAACATGGGCCAGGGCCTGATCAAATAAGTGGGGGCTGTCCCTGAACCCCTGAGGGAGAACTGTCCAAGTCTGCTTGGAACTGGTCCCAGTATCAGGATCCTACCAGGTGAAGGCAAAACGATTGTGTGAATTAGGTTGACCTGATGTCTAAAGTTTCCTATTGTTGTGTCAAAAAATATACTTTTCAGATACTTATTTCCAGACTATTCAAAATCTGGTGTTCTCTTAAGAATAATACACATGCTAAATTAATGATATTCTCATTCAACAAACAGCTAAATCTCTAAGGAAAATATAGTCATTAAAAAAAAAACAAAATTTCAAAAGATATGTCAATTGATTTTTATTCTTTCTTTGTTTTTCACCTACTTCTGCTCCCTAGGATGATTTGAATATAATCATTTGAGTTTTCCCGATTCCTGATTTGGACATCCAGAGAGCCCAGAATGCTGGATGGTTCATTTTTTGTCTACCACTCTGCCTCACCTAAAAGGCCTGATGTGAGATCAGCAGTGCTCAAAGCTCAGCTTATTTGTCTTGTCTTATTCTTTCTTTGATAAAGTACTAGTCACTGTCAAAACAAGCATCTCCAAGAAATCTGATTTTGAAACACAGATGCTTCTCATTTCATGGTCTGAAATCAGACAGCAGGTACACAGAGGCAGTCTCTAAGTACAGGTAGATTATTTGGGGGGGGGGCAGTAGCACAATTCATCCATAAGTAAGACCACCCCAGGATCTGAATTAGAATGAGCCATTTAATAAAATGCAGTCTCACCTGCTGGTTTAAGGATTGAGGCTTCTAAAGAAGCAATGTTATAGATTTGTCTAAAAATTGGTTTCCTATTTGAGTACTGAAAAACACTGCTGAAATATTCCTTTTAGTTTTGTGACAATTGATAAAGAAACAAATAACCAGGTTTGAATTGTAGTCAATCCAAGATCTGAATATGAGCAGATACAGTTCAGCTGACACAGAATGGGAGCATTCTGCCACACTTTTCACAGCGTGAGCATGCATAATGCCACACTCAGCATTCTGAGTCAGTTCTGACAGTGCAGCGCCATTTTGCAAGGGAAGACCCAGCAGGGGGTATGAGGTACAACATAATGAATCACTGTGTATCCACCAGAGCCAGAGTTTGGCCAGAGACAAAACTCCAGACAGTGTCCTGAATTAGGCCTTATAATTAATATCATCTCGAAAGACATCCACAGATATTTCTTTAAATTCCAAATTATATGACCAAAATGACCGTTCACAAACAGAACAAATAAATTGGCAGATTTCCCATGGCTTTTCACAGCGGAGATAAACACAGTGTTCAAATTTCAAAAATGAGCATTTGTCCCCAAGATTCTGTCTCCTTTGTAATGAAATTGAAAAGGAGGTAAATAGTAGAGGCTACCAACAATTTTCTATGAGGAGTTACCCAGTCTGAAATTCCTAAGATTAGCGCCTGCTTCTCCAGCCAATGTATGCTTTGTTGTCAAAAATGACAGTATGCTTAGAGAAGCAAAATGTTTAGGGCAACATGCTCTTTGTTGTGTCCTTATAGGGTTTGTGGTTTTCACTAGTAATAGCAGAATTTTGTGCTTACCCTGAATAATTCACCTGGATTATTTTTAGGATTTACTATTTTAAAAAGTGATATTTTTTTCTGAGAATAAAATCTTAAAGCTGAGACTTTTATCTGAGTCCCATAACAGTGGTTACATTGGAAATTTTTACCTTTCAACTGAAAATGTCAGAGAGAATGCACTTCAAGCTTCCGTTAGAGCCTGGGTCCATAAACTACAGATTTTTTGTAGTATTGATAGGAGAGTTCTCCCTACTTGAGGCAGGTATGAAATTCTTTCCTACATGAAGATAAACATGAAAAATAGTCCTTGAATTTATGTGAGAAAAATCTCTTACTGTCACACTTGTCAATCCTTGACACTGAGCATCATTTGGTCACATAGTATGATGTGTTGTACTTCCTTTGTTACCTGTTTAGTGGTGGCTTCATGGATCTGTGATCTGTAATCACTTTAGTCATGAATCATGAACCATCCAAGCATTCTTAAACAAACTTTCCCCACGTTAAATCCATAGTTGCAGGCTATTCCTCCTCCTTACTTCTGGAATATATTCTACCAGATGCTACTTGTGGTCAGCTGCATTATTGTCCACAAAGACTTTCTCCAGAAAGGAGAAAGAGCTGTGTTTGTTCCTGTGACTGGCTGACCACCGCTGCACTATGAGGCTCTCTTTGTGTGATAACATGGAAGCAGAAGTCACTGGTTTCTTCTGTGTCCCAGAAGTTTTAAAAGCCAGGGTGCAAAGTGGCCTTCCAATACATACCAGACACAAGAAACAAAGATCCAAGAAGTAGGTGTCTTATCAGCTGGGGTCTCAGGAATGGAGAAATGCAGGCTGCTTATAACACATCATTGTTGGACTTTAGCCTGGTAGAAAACCAGTAAGTTACTGGAGTGACAGGATAACCCACCCTTATATAGCTGATTACTTATCACAGTTCATAAGATGTCCAAAGTAAAGTATCAGAACTCTTCCAACTTTTGATGTTCAAATGGGGGAAATGAATTTCTGTCATTATTACAGAGAGGATATGGTATTTTGTTTCATTTCTACCTTCTATTTCGCAGATCTCTTTCTAGGAATGAATAGCACAGAAAATTTAGGGGCTTAATTTGAATAAATCACACAGCTTTCCCCCCAGAGTCTGTGTTGCTGTACCTTAGTCCGTCCGGTACCTCCACCTCAACCCTTTACCTGACACTTGTGAAATGTGTGAGAAGGAATTTCTAAGCCCTCCAGTTTCTGGCAGCGTGTTGTTTATGGTGACTACTGAATCTGTAGAAGTGCTTTAAACACTTCAAGTTTGAGGGTAAGACATTCAATTTGACACGTATATTGAGAATCAGTTAATAAATGTTCCTTCATGTTTACCATTCTGACCTCACAAATCTAAAGGACAAAAAATGCCAGTGTCATTTTCCTTAGTGATAAAGATGCTGAATTTTCTGAGTCTGATTTACCTTGATCAAGGGGTTTGCTGAAGGCATTTCTCTCTCTCTCTCTCTAACATCATTATCTGTATAGATTCAATTATCCTAAAGGATTTGGGGCATTTTCTTTTGTATTTTTTTTCCTTTAAAGTTTTTTTTCATTACTCTGATGGCAGACAAGCCAAACATTTTTATTGAAATTTCACAAATTTTATACAATATGTTTTGGTCCTGTTTAGACCCCCTCCACATCTGCACCCCTTTTCTAGCCCTCCAGTTGGATTTCATATACTGTCATACACATTAAGTCCTATTAAATCAAGTATGTATACCCAAATGTCCTTTGGTGTGCATCCTTCACTGAAGTCTGGTTAACCTGTCATACCTTTAAAGAAAACCATCTCTCTCTCTCTCTCTTAGTAGCTATGGGTTACTGGTAGTTCCTCAGCTAAGGTTTGCACATCTTCTTTACTTCCCGGCTTCTATGCTGGGATTTTACCTGGATTGCACATTCATGGGTCTTGTGCATGCTGTCACCATGGCTGTAAGTCCATAGGAGTAACTTCCCAGCTGTCTGGAAAACTGTTTCCTTTTGTGGTCCTCAGCCACCTCTGGCTCTTATAATTTTTCCACTTGCCCTTTCTTCCAGAATGATCTCTCAGGTTTAGCATAAGTATCCTATTCAAAGATAAGCACCCTGAAGCCTCTATCTGTACCTTATCCAGTTGTGGCTTTCTGGGCTAATGACCATCTGTTGCTTGAGGAAGCTTAGTTGGAGAGTTTAGAGAGACTGTAGAAAGTGATAAAGAAATTGAGAAGTATTTTTTATTATTATTTTTTTGTCTTTTCGAGACAGGGTCTCCCTGTAGCCCCAGCTGTCCTGGAACTCACTCTGTAGACCAGGCTGGCCTTGAACTCACAAAGATCCGCCTGCCAGTGTAATCTTTTCATAATGTGATCCATTATGGCATAATTACTATGACTTAGAAATGTGTAATGGATTTTTTTTTTTTACATGCAAAACCACGTTTATTGCAATTCTTTGCACAATAGGGAAGAGCTGAAAGCAACCCAAGTGTCCCCCAACTGGTGAGTGGATAATGAAAATGTGATACATTTAGTGTAATGGATTTTTAAACATCATTTCAACAAATGCATTTACTGAGTGTACATGTGTTTTAGCCCCATATCAGTCATCTTCAAAACCAAATGGATACAAAGCATGCATGTTATTAAGTACTTACTTATTTCATAGCAAGATTTAGTATGTAACATGACTATATACTCAATACAAATATAATTATCCTTGTTCAGAAGCATGTTGTAAGATGCATTCAAGCATTTCCCCATCTTTAGTAAGCATTTTATTGGTGCTTCTTTACCCCAGCTCTCTAATTAGAGTCAAAGATAAAGGTATTCATGTCATTCATGAAGAGGTCACTTAAGTTAACCTTTCATCATTCTAAAAGGAATATTAAATAGTGGTTGGTTGTTTTCCAAGGATAAGATTCTGTTAAACCTTTACAAATACATTTTCAGAATATCTCCAATATGTAGGTTAGTATTGAATCCATCAACTTCCTCTAAATTTCTAGTCATTTCTAAAGGCTGATTCTGTAATAAACAATGCATCTTGAGAAGCTTAGCAGAAGTCTGTTCTTACATACGGGAGAAGCATGCCAAGGAACAGCATGCCACAAACAGTGTTCCAAATTGCTTTTGCTGTCACATCTCTGTCTCTCTGTATGTGCTGAAGGCTAAGTTTTGGCTGAGGCCCAGTCCATGAGATGCTCAGGCAAGCCTTCCTTTCAGGAGCAACAGTGCATATGTATGTGGGCTGTTCTTTCTGGTAGCAGAACCACATTGACCCACAACAACATGTCAAGGAACTGCCTGTTTGGATGTGTTGGCCTGTGGGGAGGTTTCCAGCTGGTCTATTTGCTATACATTTAGATGCTTTCATGTAAACAATGACAACATTGACAAAATTGCCCATGGAGTCTGACTAGCAACCAAAGACTGACTTTGGCTACTTTACAGGGACCCAGTACTAAAGGCAAAGGGAAAAAAGAGACCAAAAGAGTTACAGGAGAGAAAAGAGTGAAGGGTGATGGCTAAAGGTGCAAACGAGCCTTTTCTCCTGGTATTGTAAAATGAAAGTGGAGCTAAAGAATGGCAGGCACAGTGGGTAGAGGTGCTTGTGTGCAGGGCTGCTGACCTGAGTTTGTTTTCCAAATTTCACAGTATGACAAGAGAGAATGGCTCTCAGGAGTTGTCTTCTAACCTGCATACATGCACTCTGTTACATACACACACACACACACACACACACACACACACACACATGCGCACACACTAAATAAATATATGGATAAATAAATAAATGGATAAATAAATAAATTATGCCACCTACCAGAAATACAAACATGCAATCAATACCTTCATAAGCCCTTCCCAAGTCAGTAATTTTCATTGAATTATGAAATATACCATAGGCAAGATACTACAAATGATAGTAAATATGCATATGTAAAGCTGCAGAGATGGCTTAGATGTTTGGAGCTATGCTTGCCCTTCCAGAGAAAGAGTTTGTTTCCCAGCACCAGTGCATGAGAGGATCTGATGCTCTCTTCTGGCCTCTTCAGGACTCATATTCACTTACATATACACAAGGACATATACACATAAATAAAGATAAATTAAAACTTCTTTTCTAATCCTATTCTAATTATCTCTATGGGTGTACCAATCTAAGTGCATGCTGGCTGAAAAGCAAGGCCTAAGAAACATGCCCCAGAGGCCATCAAGAAACTTAGAAACACTCAAATCCTCAAAATTGATTCAGGACATCAAGAAATGATGACTTATATGCAAACAAACGCTGGCTTCCTGACTTCTGATAGTCACCACTGTCTTTCTCTAATCCTCACAGCATAAGAAGCATGAAAGTCTTCAGAAACCTATTTAGAGAGAAACCTAGTACTAGACCTGAGGCTTTGTCTGCTCCTGTGATCTCTCCATTACAGGGAGACCTAGTACTGGACCTGTGGCTTTGTCTGCTCTTGTGATCTTTCCATTACAGAGAGACCTAGTATTAGACCTATGGCTTTGTCTGCTCCTGTGATCTCCTGCACATTATGTGCTCTGGGTGATTCCAATAGAGAAGTATTTTATATAAAGTCAGGATGTCCTTCTATTGCTAAAAAATTGTATGCCTTGTATCCAAACATATGATTTACAGAGTAATTGGACAACAAGACCTAGAAACCACTATTTCAGATGAGATCCGGCAGGCACGTTCAGGGTGATATGGCCATAAACAGAACCTCTATTTCAGAATCCATCTGCTCAAACATGTCTACAGTCCCCTTTCCCTATCCCATCCTTACAACTGTCCTTATTTTCATTGGTTGAAGTCTAGCCATTGTCAGTATAGTTCTGTTTAAGATCCACTATCAGATGAACCACACACTACCATGTATGAAAATGACTTGAATTCATTTTCCATCATGTAAGAGTTGCAGTGGGTAGAATATGGGAAATGAATAGGTGCTAATCCAACAAAGCTTCATTGCATGGCCACCAAATGCCACCCAGGACCTCCATGGCATCTACAATAACTTATAAGTTCCCATGAATTACCTCTTAATCTTTCTGCTCATAGAAAGTGGTATCAAACTCCTGCTTAGTAAAGGTGACCTCAGCTGAGGGAAAGACTGAAGTGAGGAACATAATAACTCTAAAACTTGCAGAAAGATAAATGGTAGTGGAACCCATGAAATATTGAAATCTTTTTGCCCTTTAATTCAGTATTTTCAGTCATTTTTGAATTTTAGAGTATGTGAGGACTGATACTACATTTCACCATAAGAAATTAATAAGTTTGTTTTTTAATGGAACTCATCTTCAACGAATTTCAGTGCTGAAAGAGTTGGTGAAGATCACGTGGTAATGCTTTCCCTCCACCCCCACCCATGCCCAAAATAAATGCTTTTAGAAGGCCATATGTGTATGTATCACTTTATATAGGAAAGCGTGACCAATAGGAAAAGTAATCTAAGTGGCCAGTGTGTTGCTTGCAAGTGAAAAAAAAAATTGTGTCATTGGTGCCATTGAATCAATGGTCCATTGAATCATTTTTCTAAAATTGTCTTGGTTTTTGGCACATAGTTTATAATTCTAAAAATAACCAAAATATGTTAACTTATAATATGCTTATGTATTTATAACTACAGTTATTGAAACAGTCTGGAATCTCTGAGATTATCCAGACATTTAATGTTCAATAAACTTATAAAAGTTTCCTACCAGAAAGATCTGGAAAAAAAAAAGTAAAACATTTCTTTTAGAACATATTTAAAGGATTGCTTGCAAAAGTGAAAAATTAGGGCAATGGAAAGAATAAAGTACAAATAACAAGGTCAGTTGCTCGTATATAAGCAAGTTTTTCTCATGTGATTGTGTACCCAATTCCTAATTCTGACTCCCTTACCCTTTTTAAATGGAATAGATATTCTGAAATCAAATTACAAATTTTCCCTTCCTTAGTATTCTCTGAATGCTAACATGCCTAAAAGCTCTTATCACCACCATGCTAACACATGGAGCTGTATTGTCTCTCAAGTTGCCCAGATGTAAATATCCCACCCTTACAAAGAACAAGGACCACAGTGCTCAGGGAGCTGCACTTTTCCAATGAATGAAAAATGGAGCCACTCAGCCCTTGGCAAGGCTAGCTCAAAGGTGAATGCAAAACTTAAAACGGAGAATTCAGGATGGGCTTCCCATGGTGGTGACAGGGAATGCTTGACTGTATTTTGGCACTAATTATAAATAATGATTTCTGACATTGAAACTTCATGGGTCAGTGGGCAAAGAGATCTCCAGCCTCTAATTGCTATCAGTTTGTAAAGGGAATTAGAAAACAACAACAAAAACTCTAATCAGATCCATTGATGCATACAGTTTCCAGTAATACAGAAAGGGCAGTCCCCACAATAGATAGCATTAAGGGAAACTTTAGACATGAAAAAATGTTGTAAGTCATCATTTGCACTTATTGCAAAAATGCTGGATTCTTATAGAAACATTAACATCAGGGATTTCTCAAATATGCTAAATGTAGATTTGACTAATAAATATATTCTTCATTTCTATAGATATACACCTAAAATATGTGCCATGAGTGTTTTAAAATATAGAGATATGTAATGTTTGTCCTTTTGTTCATATTAATGTATGATTAATGTATGGTACAAATTACCAGATGTAGTTTATCATAAACAGTAGTGCAGTCAGCCCAATAGATACCACATCTACTAAATGATCTATGAGCCTTTCTTCTGAAAACATTTCCCTGGCTTCAGTAAAACAGCTGTGTATTTAATTTTGGCTCTTTGTCTTTACTCTGCTATACACAATATGCCTTGGGAAAGATGAATGAGATGGGCAGCTTAACTACCCAGTAGAAAAGGCATCTTCTCTATGAGACACTTACTATATTCTCCCAAATGCTTTGCCCCAGTAGCAATTTGAAGCCGCTCTGTTACAGCTATAATTGTGGAGTAGTCAATCAGTGACTTGACTCTCAACAACCCAGTAAATTTCATGCCTTGTTCAACTTGGTAGCACACATGCAAAAGAGATATATTTTAGGAGCTCCATTATGGCAGAGTATATATAAGTCAAATGAATAAGAAACATATATTAGTAACTGCAGGAAAATCAAGCTATTTTGATTCAATGAAAACTATATCTCACACTCCATTGGTTAAAATGTCTGCTGTTATTCCAATACCATGCTATGTTGCTTATAATGGCTTTATACCATATTTTCAAGTCAGTGGGTGTATAACCTCCGGCTTTGCTCTTTCTGTTCAGTGTTTTTGGGGCTACTTGTATTTTCATAAGAATTTGAGTGATTGGTTTTTTTCTACTCATCTGAAAATGCCATTGAAATTTTGGAAGAAATGTTTTGTATATTGCACATTATTTTAAAAGAAGGACTACAAATGGCCAACAGGTTTATGAGAGAATACTTCCCATCACTGATCATTATGGAACTGAAAATTAAAATCATATTGATAATCAACCTGTTAGAAGTCTATAACTAAGGGCTGGAGAGATAGCCTAGCAGTTAAGAGCACCGACTGCTCTTGCAGAGGACCCGGGTTCGATCCCCAGCACCCACATGGCGGCTGAGAACCGTCTGTAACTCCAATTCCAGAACTCCGGCTCCAGGAGAACTCCAGCTCCAGGGGAATCTGAGACCCTCTTCTGACCTCCGCAGCATTGCACGACAGGGGTGCACAGACCTACATGAGACAGTACATTCATACACATACAAAAATAAATAAAAATTAAAAAAAAAGAAATCTATAACTAAAAAAACAAGAGGTGACACATGTGTGGATGTGGAGAAAAGGACATGTTTGAGCACTGTGGATAGGAATGTAGGTTAGTATGGCTATTCTGGAAAAACAGTAGATTCCTCAGAAGAGCAAACAGGATTATTCTATGAATTAGCAGGTCCTCTTTGCAGAGTAGATGCAAATAAATTGAAATTAATGCAACAAATAGCTATCTGGATTTCTGTGGTCACTGAGGTTCTAAATATGGATGTCCAAATATACAACTTCACTAAGTGCTCGTAAAAGAAAATGTGTCACATATACACCATAGGATTGAAATTGAGGAAGTCCTGCGCCAATGGATGTGAAATTTAAAGAAATTAAACTAAGTGCAATAAACTAGGCACAGAAAAAGAAAATATCAGAAGGTCTAGCAAAGTTGACCCCATAGAAATACAGAATGCAGTGATGGCTACCAGGGGCTGGCGTGGAGGAGAGAATAATAAACAGGCTCGGAGTGACCAAACGACAGTGTATTCTGTTATTCACAAGTTGCATTGTCCCAAAATTTGACTGGCTTCACCAAGACACCATGGTGATTATGAATTAGCTTAGAAATGTTTTCTGACTTTTAGAATTCTTTGATTACTGATGGGACATCATTGACAAGGTACAGTTGTTAAAGCTAGAGCTATTAAGAATTTCTAGGTGATTTTGTTAAAAGACTTTGTTTTAGATATTCTTGTCATCTGTCACATGGCTCAGAGAGAGGAAGCATAGCCTTTCCAGGAGGCAGAGACCTCGTGTGAATTGGAACTATTAAAAGTTCCACACATGGACACCATTTGACTCATTCTACACATGCTGCAATTAACTGCCTGCTAAATGTTGCTTTCCTCTCTCTGAATGAAAAGCAATTAGAGGGGAAAATGGGAAAAGATTTAAGTGTAAGCCTAGCTTTGCTAGGGAGATAAATTCATGATGAATGACAAACAAGGACTTTGTGTTTCAATTGTCTCAGGGAAAAATGCTCCTAATCAAATATTTTAGAAATTTTTACTACAACGGATTTTAAAAAGTAAAACAGGTATTTTTATTTATTACTTTTATTTTTATTTATTTTTAATAGATTTCTTGTGTGTTTTATACAATACAAAACATCTTAAACATCTTTAAACCCCATCCCTCATTGGAACAACTGATCTTTTTTTTAGTCAAAACTTTTTTTTATTTTATATTATTCCAAAATATGCATATATACACTCCATACATAAGTCAAAATTAAAAATTCTGAAAATAAACTGTAGGTTGATTCCTAAGCACATTTAGAGATTCACATTCTGCAGTAAATTTGCATGCAGGTATAAAGTCGTGTAACTTTACATTCTTTTTTTAGAATATGACTACATCTCCTCCATCTATATATGGTAATTACGATGTGTGAGTATAAGTGGTAAGACAATTCTAGAGCCCATTTATAGATTCACGTTGTAACAGCACAGTTGCTTTCAGAAACAATGAAGTATAACAATAAAGTTGTTCAGTTTGCCTGCCAACTGAGGATTTGCTATTAGCATCCAAAAATGAGGGAAACCATCCCCCCCCCTTTTTTTATGGGACTGTGTTACTTCACTTAATATAATTGCTTCAAGTTCCATCCATTTACCAGCAAATCTCATGGTGTCATCTTTCTTTACTGCTGCATAGAACTCCATTGTGTAGATGTACCACATTTTTGTTACCCAGTCATCAGTTGAGGGGCATTTGGGTTGGTTCCAGGTCTTTGTTGTTGCGAAGAGAGCTGCAATAAACATAGCTGTGCATGTATCTTTGCAGTAGGATGCCTCTTGTGGGTTTATACCCACGAGTGGTATGGCTGGGTCAAGTGGTAGGCTCATTTTGAGTTTCTTTAAGGGTTCTCCATACTGCTTTCCAAAATGGCTATACCAGTTTACATTCCCACCAGCAGTGGATGACTATTCCCCTTTCTCCACAACCTCTCCAGCATTTGGTGTCTTTTGTTTTCTTGATCTTGGCTAGTCTTATTGGAGTGAGATGATACCTTAGTGTGGTTTTAATTAGCATTCCCTTAATTATTAATGATGTTGAACACTTTTTAAGATGTTTCTCAGCCATCTTTACTTCCTTACTGGTAAAATCTCTGTTCAACTCTTGACTCCATCTTTTGAGTAGGTCATTTGTTTTCTTACTTCTTTGCTTTTAAAGTAGCTTATATATTCTGGATGTTAATGCTTTGTCTGATGTATCTGTGGTGAAGGTTTCCTCCCATTCTGTGGGTTTCCTCTTCACTTCCTTGATTGTTTATTTTGCTGTACAAAAGCTTTTGAGTTTAATGAGGTCCCACTTGTCAGCTGTTGTCCTTATTTCCTGTGCAGCTGCTGTTTGATTTATAAAGTCTTTTCCTACACCTATGTCTTTTAGGTTGATGCCAACTTTTCTTCTATCACCTTCAGGGTTTCAGGTTTTAGGTTGAGATCTTTGATCCACTTGGAGTTGATTTCTGTACAGGGTGAGAGGAACATTCTCCAAAATTGACCACATACTGGAACACAAAAGAAACCTCAACAAATACAAAAGGATTGAGATTATTCCATGCATTCTGTCAGACCACAGTGCAATAACGCTCAATATTAACATCAAGGTAAGCCGGACTAACTATAAGAACACATGGAAACTAAACAACACAATACTAAACAATGAGTGGGTCAGAGAAGAAATAAATAATGAAATAAAAGCATTCCTGGAACTAAATGACAATACACACAACAAAACCTGTGGATATACTAAAGTAGTCCTAAGAGAGGAATTTATAGCCCTAAGTGCCCACATTTGAAAAATAGAAAGAGAACAAGTAAACGATCAACACAGAGCTAAAAACACTTGAAAGACAACAACGAATGAACCCTAAACCCAACAGAAGGGAGAAATAACAAAAATCAGAGCAGAAATCAATGAAAACAGATACAAAAAAAATACAAAAAAAAAAAAAATCAATGAATCCAAAAGCTGGTTCTTTGAAAAGATAAGCAAAATAGGGAGACCTCTAGCCCAGTTAACCAAAAGAAAGAAAAAGCAACTCCAAATCAATAGCATTTGTGGTGAAAGGGGAAACATCACAAAAGATAAAGAAAAGATCTGGAAAATCACACAAGAATACTTCAAAAACCTATACTCTACCAAATTTGAAAACCTAAGAGAAATGGATGAATATCTGAAATCCTGGGATTGGCCAAAGCTTAACCAAGAAGAGATTGAGAGCTTAAAAAGACCTATAACACTTGAGGAAAATGAAGATGTAATAAAAAGCCTCCCAACTATAAAAAGCACAGGACCAGATGGTTTCACAGCAGAATTCTATAAAACATTTAAAGAGATCTTATAACCATTATTACTCAAACTTTTCAGAAGGATACAGAGGGAATTGTTCCAAATTCCTTCTATGAAGCCAGCATCACTCTAATACCCAAAACCAGGCAAAGACACAAACAAGAAAGAAAACTATAACCCATATCATTGATGAAACACAGATGCAAAAATCTTTGAACAAAATACTTGAAATCGCATACAGACCACACAAAAAGATCATCCATCATGGCCAGGTTGGATTCATACCAGAGATGCAGGGATGGTTCAACATATGTAAATCAATAAATATCATAAAACACATTAATGGACTTAAAGACAAAAACCACACAATCATCTCAGTTGATGCAGAAAAAGCTTTTGACAAAATCCAGCATCCCTTCATGCCTAAAATCTTAGAGGGAATTGGACTGGAAGGATCATTCCTCAATATAATCAAAGCCATATACAAGAAACCCACAGCCAACATCATCCTAAATGGAGAAAAGTTGGAAGCATTCCTCTTAAAGGCAGGAAAACAGCAAGGCTGTCCACTATCACCGCTCCTCTTCAATATAGTGCTTGAAACGCTTGCTAGGACAATAAGGCAAGAAAGTGAAATTGAAGGAGTACTAATTGGAAAAGAGGAAGTAAAACTATCCCTTTTTGCAGATGATATGATAGTTTACCTAAGGGAAGCTAAAAACTCCACCAGAAAACTCTTAGAAACAATCAAAAGTTTCAGTAAAGTGGCGGGATACAAAATAAACCTAGAAAAATCAGTAGCCTTCCTTTACACCAACAATAAGCAACTGGAGAAGGAATATAAGGAGACCTTCCCAATCACAATAGCCTCAAAAAATAAAATACCTAGGAATAAACCTAACCAAAGACACCAAAGACCTCTACAATAAAAATTTTAAAACCCTGTAGAAGGAGATTGAAAATGACATCAAAAGATGGAAAGACCTCCCATGCTAATGGATTGGAAAAATTAATATAATAAAAATGTCCATTCTACCCAAATAAATATACAGATTCAATGCAATCCCAATCAAAATCCCCATGAGCTTTTTCACACTTAGGAAAAAAATCCTTAAATTCATATGGAAAAACAAAAGACCCTGAGTAGCTAAAACAACCCTGAGTGAAAAGTGTGATACTGGGGGGGAATTACATTACCAGACTTCAAGCTACATTACAAGGTTATAGTCATAAAGACAGCCTGGTACTGGCAAAGAAACAGAACCATTGACCAATGGAACAAAATTGAAGATCCAAACTTGAGCTCATGTAACTTCAGCCACCTCATATTTGACAAAGGGGCCAAAAAACTGGATGGAGGAAAGATAGCATCTTCAGCAAATGGTGTTGTCAAAACTGGATCACCATTTGTAGAAGAACAAAATTAAACCCCTACCTTTCACCCTGATCTTCTTTAAGGGAGTGACTCATTACACACCAATAGATGAACCAGCACTGAAAGACTTGACTAGATAGGCATTAATATAAATGATTTTTATCATGTAACGACCCACTTTCAGTGCATGTGGAAGTTGTTGGGACTCTAAAGATGTATGAAATATAGCACATGATTCAAAATCAGAAATTTTTAAATCTCCCACAGATTAAAATAAAATAAAATAACATAAAATTGATATCCAATGCCAGAGAACTGGAATTTATACTCGAAGCAATGGTTACTAATAAAGTGTTAATTACCTCTACCCTAAAATGACAGAGATGGTGATATTTAGTCTGAATGCATCAATACCAATGATTTTCAACATGACCTTTCTAAACTGTGAAAGATTGTTTAAATTGTCCAGACTACAATATTTTGTAATAGCAATCTCATTTCATTAAATACAGGCATAAAGAAAAAATACTAGAGAATAATAAAAAGTAAATCTGAATTTCCTAAGGACAGGCATCACGATAAATATCATAGGACACATAAGCATGAGTCAGTTCATGAAAGGCATTTTATGCCTACTGAAACTTTGAATTTGGGGTGACAATGAATCACTGAATTCTGTTAAGAGGAAGTGATTTGAGGATGCTTATATATTGGTTTGAAAACTACAGGTGGTAGTGTTAAAGTAGAAGTATTTTTTCAGAAGAAACACAGGACAATTGGAAGCTGTCATCAAACAGATGTAATCATTGAACAACACCTGACATCCTCCTGGATGTAATGCTGAAAGCCAAAGGGAAGATGCAAAGCAGCAGACTGACACATCCTTCTGGGAAGGGATTTCAGAGCAAAGAATCAGTCAGTGATCCCATGAGAAATCATCTACCACAAACCCAGGACAAAGGAGCCAGGCAAATCAGGATACACCTATGTTGGCCCAAGTCCCTCATTGCTCAGGTCTGGAACAAGCTTCCTTAAAACAGGTGATGTCACTAAAATCTCTCTGGAAAGTTATTCTGAATGCTAATTTTTTTGTCTTTTTGAGACAGGGTCTCAGCTGGCCTGGAGCTTGCTACATAGACCCAGCTGACCTTGAACTCACAGAGATCTACCTGCCTCTGCCTCCAGAGTGCTGGAATTAAAGGCAGGAACCACCATTCAGTTATTCTATGCACTCTCCAAAATGGCTCCATGTTTTGCATATTGAAATTATAAATTTTATATATATATATATATATATGTATGTATATATATATATATATATTCTTTCCCTTTCAAACATATTTAGTATTCAGAAAATTTATAATTGAATCTATTTTCTTTTTAAAGATACTAAGATGGCCAGGCCTGGTGCCCCAGATCTCAAATATTTGTGATGCTGAAGCAGGAGAATCACAGGAGCAAAGCTTGCTTAAGGTGTAGAGTGATCAAGTCCACTTTACACTACTCAGTTGCAACAGTCTCTCAAGGTAAAAGTAAAAATAATGCAGTGCGGTTTATAGTTCAATGGTAGAACACTGACCTAGCATGAGAGTGAGGCTCTGGTTTCCATCCCAGTATGGATAAAGAGGGGTTGCTAAAGCAACAGCAAAATCAGTAAATCAACTAAATAGTTAAAAGTCACCAAGGGGGGCTGGAGAGATGGCCTAACGGTTAAGAGCGCCGACTGCTCTTGCAGAGGACCCGGGTTTGATCCCCAGCACACACATGGTGGCCAAGAACTGTCTGTAACTCCAATTCCAGGAGAACTCTAGTTCCAGGGGGAATCAGACACCCTCTTCTGACCTCCGTGGCATTGCACGACACGGGTGCACAGACCTGCATGCAGACAGTACATTCATACACATAGAAAATAAATAAATAATTTTAAAAAATGTCACCAAGGTGAGCTATCCACAGCACTTGCTTCTTACAGGATTTACTTTGTTCTATGGAAACGTTAATGAGTCTGAAAGGACTCATTAGTCAATTAGAGTACAGAGTGTCAGTGTGTCTTTGTCTATAGCCTGGTAGGAAAAGATGAACTCATTAGAAAAATGTCGGGAAAGTATGCTTTTCTGAACAGATTTTTAAAACGTTGCTTTATATTTCTTGGCTATTTATGCCAATTGTAAAATATATTCCCTTTCTATCATTTGAGTTTCTTTTGATTGGTAATTTTACATATAGGTATATGGTAATAAATAATAACATAGCATTTGGACAGAATTTTTCATTAAGAATGTTACTACTGGTCGGGAATGGTGGCACATGCCGTTAATCCTAGCACTGGGGAGGTAGAGGCAGGCGGATCTCTGTGAGTTCAAAGCCAACCTAATCTCTGAGAGCTCCAGGCCATCTGAGACTAAAGAAAGACCCTGTCTCAAAAATACTAAATAAATAAATACGTGACTACTAAAAAACTGTTAACAAACACCTTGCTCACCTGATTAAGATGCTAAAAGTTTACTTAATACATATCTTTTAAAAATTCTTTTTATTTTATTTGTATGAGTGTATCGTCTGCATGTATATTAGAGTACCCATGTCATGCAGTGCCCATGGAGGTGAGAAAAGGGCATCATATCCCTGGAACTTTAGGTACAGACCATTGTTTGCTGCTATGTGGATGCTTGGAATCAAACCTGAGTCCGCTGTAAGAGTAGTCAGTCAGTGCTCTTACTCACTGAACCATCTCTCCAGGGCCTTAACATACATATTTGAAGTACTTTAAGTTGACAGGCTATGGATTCATTTACTTCTCCAAGTACATAATACAGTGTTATCTCCTAGTAGTTATGAGAGATAGTATACAAAAACATAATTCCCAAGAACTATTTCTTAATCTATTTTTTCATTTAAATCAGATTAAGTATATATAAACACATATACAACTACATTTTAAATTTTCATTGAAGTTTATTAGCATTTGCATGTTTATCCATTTATTTTAAATCAAAGTATCAAAGCGAGCAGAATACAGAGTCATGCAACATATACACATATATGTACTCTTTTGCTAACCAAAATGGGCAGAACACAATATCTCTTTTGCTTTCTTTATCCTAGTTACCAGATATGGAAATGCAGTCTCATGAAGAAAAATTAAATGTTTAGAATTTGAAGAGTTGAGGGTGCCTTTATCCCTTCCTCCTCAATAGTAGCCCACGTGCTTGCACCCACATGCACACACACAAGGATTCTGCTGAAACCGATTTATAGGGAGCTATTTTCCTTTTCTCTTCTAGGTCCAAACTAAAAGCTTTTGTTTGGGGTATTTAAGCCAAGAATACCTTTTCTGTAGTGCCTTCTTTCAGAGCACTTGGGCCATGAGCCTTGCCATTATTTTAGAATGGTAATGCTTTCCTTTTAAATGATTCTTTCTTTGCCCCCTCAAAGGCTCCATTGTCTGCCCAGGATCCTCAGTTTGGTTGCTTTTAGCCTCTGATAAATTAGTAATGGAACAGCATCAGGAGGCTCTGCGGCCTTAGTGCCCTGTTATTAAACTGTGGTTTGATGCTAAAATGTCTGTGCACACCACAGCCTTTGTAATGACAGGTAACTATTGGACTGATAGAACAAAACTCAACAGAACCACAGAGTTACATACAAGGACTTTCAGGATTTGCTGTTCTAATTATCTCAAGTTTTGAAGGAACATTGCGGTTGTGAACATTAGAAAATGCACAAGTTCATCAAAACGGTGAGCCATGGTGCTTGGACCACTGCGTATTCTGCTTGCCAAACTGGCTGTGTTGAAATAGAAGTTCGAAGCTTGTTAAAATATTAGATGAAGTGAACTTTCATTCTACCACACATTTTTTATGAAAAAAAGGATGTATTATAAAATGTTGTAAGTAACTCATTCCATTTTTGCTGAGTTATCAATTTCTAAGTTATTCTTTATTTATAAAAGTCACAATATTCTTATAGAACTCTGTTCTTAAAATGTATAGTGATAAGCTTGCCTCTTTAAAACTTACACTTCACTGGCCATGGTGGCGCAGGCCTTTAATCCTAGCACTTGGGAGGCAGAGGCAGGCAGATCTTTGTCACTTCAAGGCCAGCCTGGTCTACAGAGTGAGTTCCAGGACAGCTGGGGCTACAGGGAGACCCTGTTTCAAAAAGACCAAAAAGAAACAAAACCTTACACTTCTCTCATAGAAATTGCTGTGGTGCGACAGTTGTAATGTAGGTAAGACATCATTGTCTTTCCTTACTTAAACAAACCTTTACTCTAGTAAGTATACATTTAACTTTCCTTTTATAAAAATTCCTTTTTATATCATATCTGATGTCTTTGCTTATATGCCAAACTTCATTAATCACTAAATATTCTATAAGCACTAAATCTTCTTAAATATCATCAAGACTTCACAAATACTAGCACAATTTCATTGACAGTCTTCAGTATGATTAATTAGCAAGTCACTCCATGAATTTCTCTTTGACCAATAAGAAAACATATCCACAAAAGATTACTCAAGATCATGTAAATAATTTTTAGAAGAGAAGAAGTAAAAGTGTGTTTATCCTTGCACAACATTGGCAAAGTCTGTATTACCACAGGCACTTTGGAAAATATAAAATTTGCCACAATCTACCCCAAGGAATCCATCATAGAGCTCGAACACCTGTCTTCCTGGTTAAGAGGATGGAGGCTGATCTGAGTTGTGCAGAACAGACAAGTGTCTGCACAGTGAAGTAGAAGTTGAACAGTAATCTATGGAGAAAGGCAAGGGAGTCTTCTATGGTCTGTAGGCCAGATGTGGGGAAACAGATATTGAATGTGCAAGAATGCAGAAGAACTTGGGTTAACAGTGAGAAAGAGGGACTCTAGCTTGTGTGTGGTAAAAAATGGACAACTTGTCTAGAATGTGCAAGGCTCTGATTTCCATCTTTAGCATTACAAAAAATGGTAAAGGATTGTCCAGAGAGATAGTCCATTGTCTCTGAGGGAAAACAAGCTAGAGCTGTAAGAATGTTGACATTACCCACTGAGCCACTGCTGTCCATGGTGCACCTTGAAAATGAAATCCTTGGGGCTGGAGAGATGGCCTAGCGGTTAAGAGCGCCCACCGCTCTTACAGAGGACCCGGGTTCAATCCCCAGCACCCACATGGCGGCTGAGAACCGTCTGAAGCTCCAATTCCAGGAGAACTCCAGTTCCAGGGGAATCCGAGACCCTCTTCTGACCTCCGCGGCGTTGCACGACACGGGTGCACAGACTTGCATGCAGACAGTACATTCATACACATACAGAAATAAAAAAAAAAAAAGAAGAAAATGAAATCCTTGTTTTGTCGAATACCCTGAAGAATACCTTTATTTTTTTACAACAGCTGCAGTAAAAGCCTTATACTAAATTTAGTGTATGGAATAGAAATCATTGATTCAGAAAGGCTAGTGTTCTTCTATGCTGCCACCTATCATATCAGTTCTTAATGTTATGCAACATGATTTTAGCAAAATGATCAAATAGTCACTAATTTTAAAATGTCTTATAGCTGGGTATGGTAACACATGCCTTTAATCCCAGCAAAGGCACATGGATCTCTGTGAGATCAGTTCCAAGCCAGCCTGGTTTACATAGCAAGTTCCAGGCTAGCTGGTCCTAGGAGACCCTGTCTCAAAAACAAAACAAAATGAAAAGGGTCCTTAAAAATGTTCATATGTAGTTTAATATTTATTTTGAACTCTAATCACATTAAAAATTTCAGAAGTAAAAGCATACTTACCCTAACAAAATAGAAGTAAGTGAATAGGAACTGAAATAGGATGCTTCCAAATCCCTGAACTGCAGTTCACTGTGGCTTGCAGCTTTGCACTGCTTCTTCTGAACTAGGGATCATCTTGACCTGGACTGCTCCCACTCTGTCAGAACATGAGGTTGCATCCTGAGAGGATGCATTTGATTTTTTTGAGACCCAGAAGTGGAGTTAGAGAATCAGTGAATTCAGAGAAGGCCTCTAAAACATATACCTTTCAAAAACATATTGTGACTAAGTCTCACAGAAATGCAATGTTCACTAGTTATTCTGTCACCTCTAATTCAGAACCAAACAAACCAATAAAGTAGCCTCTTAGTCTTTCAGCGTGCCTGTGATAATACTAAAATATTTTGGTACTGCTTCTAGTAAAACCTAGTGTTTAATTTCCCTCCCATTGAGTGTGATGTTAAGTTCACTTACATCACTACTTAAGTATCAGAAAATGCCTGCCCAGATGAGGTAAGAAAACTCATCTTGGGGGCTGGAGAGGTGGCTCAGTGGTGAAGAAAACTAACTGTTTTCATGGAGGACCCAGGTTCAGTTCCCAGCACCCACATAGTAGTCTGACAAACATCCATAACTCCAATTCTAGGAGATCTGACACCCTCTTCTGGCTGCTGCAGGCATTGCAGGACAAAGGTACACATGCAGGTAAAACACGCATATACATAAAAATTAAAATAATAAATTGCATTTAAAAATGCATCTTGGTTTCCTTTTGTCCCTAATCCCTTATTTGGAGGAAGCTCAGCTGCCATATACTAAGGACAGTCCATATAGCAAGGGACTAATAAGGCCTTCTGGCAAAAACCATGTGAGAAACTGAGGCCTCCAGCTGATAGCCATCTGAAGAGCCATCCTGGAAGAGAACAGATCTCCAGATATTTGGTAATAATATACCTTAAAACTCTTATAAAAGCCTGAGCTAGAATTACCTGCTCCCCACTTCCAGACCTGCGGAAACTGTGTATGGGGTGTCTTGAGAGCAATGTAAAGACATTAAAATGGACTCTGTTAATGGATGTACAGTTTTGTAGGTAAACCAAAAGGCATTGAAATGCACACAGGTACTTGGTTTTGCAGTGGGGTTAAGTTCAATGCCTTGGGCACATTAAGCAAGTGCTTTACCACTGAGCTCAGCCCTGAAATATGTATTTTAAAAAGGCAAATGGTCTGTGAATTACAGCCCAGTAAAACTGTTCTTTAAAGAGAATGGCTTATGGGCCTGGACAGATGTCTCAGCAGTTAAAAGCACTGGCTGAGGACCCAAACTTGGTTCCCAGAACTCACATGGTGGCTAACAACCATCTGTAACTCTAGGTCCAAAGGATTCAATGCCCTCTTCTGGCTTCTGTGGGCATTGAATGACATGGTGCACTTATATACATGAGGGCCAACACTCATACACAGATAATATAAATAAATACTGTTTGTACATTTATTATTTTAATAGGCTGGTTAAAAGTTAGTCTATTCCCTATAACAGAAAATTGATATATAACCCTTATAGCGTACAGATACATAATCACATGAAATTTATCTAGTTATCTGATAGTCAAATTACTTTCCAACAACTTCCTAATAGAAGTGAAACATAAAAGACTTACATCCCCAGTTGAAAGGGAAGCTGAAAGCTGGGTGTGGTGGCGCATGCCTTTAATCCTAGCACTTGGGAGGCAGAGGCAGGCAGATCTTTGTGAGTTCAAGGCCAGCTTGATCTACAGAGTGAGTTCCAGGACAGCTGGGGCTACAGGGAGACCCTGTCTCAAAAAGACCAAAAAAAAAAAAAAAAAAAAAAAAGGGAAGTTACTGAACAACATTATTGTTATATTTCTGTTATATCTGAACAATTCTTTTTGTTATAATGTAAATCTCTTAACTGGCTCTAGAATTGACCCGCCATATTTTCAGACTCTGTAATTATTGTATATGGGTGGCAGGTATGTATTCATATTTTAGGTAACTATAAATTGAGGGAAAATGTGAAGTCCTATAACATAAAACAAGACTGAGAGAAAGATGCGGGACATTTTGGCAGAATGCATGATCTGGGGTGGGGTGGGAGGAAGGGAAAGTGGATATGTCTAAACCTGAAACTGAAAAAATTATGTCTGAAATACACAAAACATCAATAAAAGTATATTTAAAAATGACTTTCAAAATAGTCACTGTATATTCAAATACGTCATGCTTAAAGGAAAGCAAAATTAGCATTTTTGGTATTTAATTATACTTTATTATATTTTTTTTTTTTAGACAGGGTCTCCCTTTAGTCACAGCTGGCTTGGGGCTCACTATGTAGACCAGGCTGGCCTTGAACTCACAAAGATTTGCTTGCCTCTGCCTCCTGAGTACTGGGATTAAAGCCGTGTGCCACCATGCCCAGCCTGCAAAATTAACTTTTTTCGGTAAATTTAAATCCACAAAGATGTTTATATCTTTCTTTTTTTCTTTAGTTTCACCACTTTTGTTTCTAAATCTTTTTTTAATTTTTATTTATTTATTTATGTGTATGAATGTACTGTCTGCATGTCGGTTTGTGCACCCGTGTCTCAATCCCGCGGAGGTCAGAAGAGGGTCTCGGATTCCCCTGGAACTGGAGTTCTCCTGGAGTTGGAGTTACAGTCTCAGCAGCCATGTGGGTGCTGGGGATCGAACCCGGTCCTCTGCAAGAGCAGACGGTGCTCTTAACAGCTAGGCCATCTCTCCAGCCCCTGTTTCTAAATCTTAAAAAGAAACCAAGTGAAAAAAAAAAAAAGATTCTTTATGAGCTCTTTCATTGTTCTTTGAGAAATCTTTAGGTATCTCTTATTCCTGAATGCTAAATCAATAACTGTGTGTGTGTGTGTGTGTGTGTGTGTGTGTTAGTTGACCTGACATCTCTAACACAGATTGAATACTTTTTTATTGGCAGGATTCTTATTTTTTTCATTAGCCCTAAAATTATTCATGTAGTAGTTTCAATTCATGCAATTTTGAATAATTTTCTGCAACTTAATGTTTATCTCTGTTTAATGTAATTAATGAATTGTTATATACCCAGAAAATTATAGCATTTACCTTATATTTTGGTTATCTAATACTATATAGTAAATATGCTTAAAAATTAAGAACAGCAACCAAAAAAACATCCTTAGTAACTGAAAGCAGCAAACATTTATTTCAATGGCTCCTAGGTTTTGTCAGACTTTTACTGGTCCACTTCTGCTTCAGATGCCATGATTAGGCCACTTGGTAATGGACTGAAGGGTCAAGTTGGCATGGAAGGCTGAAAGCCTGATTCCTCTCCATGTGGTTCTCCAGCTGAAGGGTTAGACTTACACAATGCTGCAGGCCTCTGAGAAGAGATGTTCAAACAGGAGATATCAACTAGAAATCACCATTTCTTGTTGTCTGGGCCACAAACCAAAAGGTCACTTCTGCTTGTTTTTGGTTTGTTGTTTGAATCTTAACTTTGTTGTTGGGGTTGTTATTTTGGTTTTCTTTATTTGTTTAAGCTGTCATAGGAACTTTTAAAATTTGAAAAGAAAATTATCAAGTAAATTGTGGTAATTAAACTCTGCAACACCATAGGAAACCTAATGACAGTTCTGTAAACATAAATATGTCTCTCACATTGCAAATATTAGCAGACAGAAAGAACTAGTTCAATGCATATGACAAAACCACTTTACTTAATGTTTCTTAATGCTGGTAATAATTGTTGGTATCACAAAGTGGTTGGGGTGTAGCACAGTGGAAAAATGTTTTCCTAGTACTCTCAAGGTCCCAAGTTCAATCCTTGACACTACGAAAAACAGATGGACACTCATTTGATCAACTTGATTGAACATACAAGCCCCCCCTGCTGGATGGTGGGACCAAGGGGCTGTGTGGGTTTGGACACAACTGCTTGCAAATTGGTTTTACATGAAGGATGCTTGTACTCATAAATTATCACTTACTGCTAAAAAATGGAAAAAAAAAACTGAGAGAAAGATGCAGGACAGTTATGGCAGAATGCATGATCTGGGATGGGGGAAGGGAAGGGGAAATATGCCTGAACTGAACTGGAAAATGATGTATGAAATACACAAAGCATCAATAAAAAAAAAAAAAAACAGACTGAGGAACTGACTAGAGAAAACCTATTTTAAACCAGGAGGTTGTATGAGCCTTATTGTCCACTTACTTAAGCCAATGATTGTTTCTTGGTGTACTAGACAGCAAATGCACCAATAAAATAAACAATAAAACACATAAACAGGAAAATTGATGTAGTGAAATATTATCATTTTATTGAGAATTGTTGGCTAAATAATGTTAAATATGTTTGAGTACAAGGATATTCAGAATCTTAATAGGAATACTTGCAAGTTCAGACACTAGCAGCCTCTACCTACAGTATCAAAATGACATCATCTCCAGCCTTTAGAGCTACAGAAATCTTTCAAAGCAGCAGTTTATGGATGCTCTTCTAAGAATTAGTCAATATATTAACTTTCTTTAAAGTGCACAGCTGCAGCAGCAAGCAACATGTATTTTATTTGGCCTCACTAATTTGCTGTGAGTTCTGAGAGCTATGGATTTTGGAGATATTTGGCTGAAGCTCAAAATGAAAAATAATTTGAAAAAAATAGAAAAGCATTTCATTCTTTAAAAATGCTTAAAATATATAATGCAAAATGTCATAGTTTGGCTGTAATAGCAAAATTCGTAGAATCAGTGCATCAAAACTAACAGTTATTTAGGCCTAAGTGGAAAGTACACAAACTAAAAACAATTTTTAAAAACCCTCTATAAGAGCCTTGTGGCTTCTATGTACATTGATAGCTATTTGCCTCATAAAATTAAAAGTTGAATGAGGAGAGAATAGGCTGCCATATAAAAAGCTTGTCTTTTATGTAGCACTAATATACACTCAATAGCATTTAGCTATTTATTTTATTTTATTTTATTTTTATTTTTACTTTTTTTATTTATTATTTTTTTATGTGTATGAGTGTGCTGTCTGCATGTAGTTTGGTGCACCCGTGTAGTGCAATGTCTCGGAGGTCAGAAGAGGGTGCTGGATTCCTCTGGAGCCAAAGACAGTTCTCAGCCACCATGTGGGTGCTGGGAATCATACTCTGCAAGAGCAGTTGGTGCTCTTAACTGCTGAGCCATCTCTCCAGCCCGCATTTAGCTATTTAAACTTTAGCAGGGAAAAAAAAAGATGTTTCAACAACCCAAACTACCTTACTTACCATTGTTTTCACTGTATGCTTCATACGAAAAGCAGGTCATAAACCAAAGCTGACATAACAGCCCAGTTTCTGATATAGTTTGTATCCTTACTTTGCCATAGTATAGCATTTGAAAATGGGTGTATTGAAACTCAAAACAATCATTTTCTTATGTTTCCTCATTTATCTAAAACATACTTATAAAGAGCCTACCATGTGGCCAGAGTTTTTATGGACTTGGAAGAAGTAGAGAGAAACACATACAGCACCTACCTTCAATAATTCATTACCAAAGAGGAAACATAGATACAAATGGGCAATTATGTTATAGTTGATAAACAATTACTGGGCAAAATTGGATATCTTGGGTATATATAGACATGTCATCTTGATAACTCAGTCTTGGAGAAACAGGGAAAGATTTTTCCAAAAGAATTAGTGGAAGAACATGTGGGAGTTATCCTGGCTGAGGAAAGGATACACACACACACACACACACACACACACACACACACATATCCCAGTTGAAAGAAAGGTATAAAGTGTCATAGGCTTAGAAAACTAGGCAAACAACATGCTCTGTGAAGTAATTAGCACACAGAGGGGAGAAGTTGTGTATTGGGATTTAATACAATGGCTAACCTATGTACTGAGAGGTTAGGAAAGTACTTTTTTTTTTTTTTTTTGGTCTTTTTGAGACAGGGTCTCCCTGTAGCCCCAGCTGGCCTGGAACTCACTCTGTAGACCAGGATGGCCTTGAACTCACAAAGATCCACCTGCCTCTGCCTCCCATGTGCTAGGATTAAAGGCATGTGCCACCACGCCCAGCTTAGGAAAGTACATTTTGAAAGAAATATGAGAATAGATACAACTCACTGTCTCAATTGGTGCAGTAGTGGCACTTTTATCTTGGGGGACTAAACAGCTACTAATTTAAATAAAGCCATGTCATGGATGGCATAGTAAACAAACCCAAATACATATAACTGGATAGGTCATGTAAACCCTATCTCTGTCCTACCTCTGGACAAATAAAAATTTTTATTATATGCTAAATATGGATCCTTATATTTACAGACCAGTGTGTCATACACCACTCATCAAAGAAGCTTCTTTTTGCAACAGATGGAGACTATTATAGAGTTCCACAACTGGTCACACACAGAGAATACATGTCTGAGAGATGCCCAGACTAGGTGGCACATCTACAGTGGAGCCTCTACACGGAAGGGACAAACAGGGGCTAGGGAGAATACTAGTACTTCCTTCAACTCTCACCAGTGAAACTTCCTCATAAAGCAGAATCTGATGCACACTGAAGACCACAACTAGCCAAGTTGTAGAGAAAAAGACTGCAGAGTGTGTGTTTCTGGATAGGACTCCTCTGTTAAACCTTACACACTCGTGACTCAGCAACTCTTGCAGAAGATTATAAGAGCCAGGGTTGGTGCAGGAATGTAAGGAAACAGAGGCTTTCAGGTTTCGGGAACTTGCTCATATGAACAGTGGTGACAGCATGCACGAGACCCATGCTGACTCAATCAAACAAAGAAACCAAAAATCCAGCATAGAACAGATAACTGGGCAGGAGGCAACTGAGACAACTGATTACTGCTGGGTGAGGGAGGGAGAGTTGACTAGGCTGATGAGACTCCTGTGAACGAACTTGCACTGCAAGACATCTGGCTATAAATACTTGACCACGTAGGCTTAGAATGCATGAAATCTGGTTAGTGGGGGGGGGGTGACTATAGAGAGGTGTAGATGAGGTAGAGGATCTACATTTGTTCAAGATCTATTATCTTTATAAAAACTCAATAAAGGTATACATTATAAAAAGAAAATATAAAAGAAAAGGGATGCTTTAAACATAGAAAACCTCTCAAGCTAAATAGTATGTGTTGACAGAACAGAGAAGTAATGACAAGCCCACCCGTGATGAAGTTGAAAGCTGCTAGCCAGTGCTTTGTATTTTTTGAGTATTTTAGAACTGTGTTTAGAATGATGTCTACTGTGGAAACTGAACTTGAAAACCTAAAAAAAGAAAAATATAGCTTTTGCAACATAAATTGACAGTGTCCTCAAACTCTTTCCAGATTCTACCAATCTTCATCACAAGGCCAGCAACACACACTGTAATTAGGCTAGAGTAAAATCCTACTTACAGTTAAGTTCCTAGTTTAGTTATCCATTACTAAGAAGTCATCTCAAATTTTAGTGGCTTAAAACAATAATAACCTTTTACTCATGGTTCTGTGCAGTTATCAGGTACAACCTGGCAGTTTTCTATTCCTAGTGATATTTTCTGGGCTGTGATCATGAAGACACAGACCTGGGCTAAAGGGCCATGGTAAGGTGGTTCATTCACAGAGCTGCCACCCATGTTAGGAGCTTAAATGTCTTGGTTTCTCCTTCTTCCCATGTTGTCCCAATGTTTCTTGCCCTCCAAATTGTATCTATAGACATCTCTCAAGAGGAGACAAATAAGAAGTCTTCTTATTTTGTGAATCAAAGTCCAACAAATATAAAATCAGGATCTACTTGGCTTTTTAGGATGTATATATAGCCTGTTTATTGGTGATGCTTTTCCACTTCCAAGGGGTGGATGTATATTGGTATCCATATGATACCATTAATTATAATAAGCACTTATTAATATCATTTTAGGACTTCCCTTTGGAAAACCAAACAGCAGAGACACCCCAAAATGTGCCTCCACCCAGCAATTGACATCTCTAGAAAGAATATTTTTATTTATCATCAATTTGCTGTGCATGTATCTTGGCAGCTGAGGGTATGTTGTCTGGGTATTTCCAGTGACATTTTTGGTAAAATGCATTAATTTTTCTTTTTGTAAAGGACTATCAATTCTAATTTGTTTTTCACAAATGTTCTATGGATTTGTCCTTTGGAGTCTGGTCAACCTATCAGGCATCATACTCTTCAAAGAAAATAGTCTACCAGCAGTTATCAATTGACAATAGATCCTACTCTGGGGCTTTTTGGTCACTTCTGCCATCCATGTTGGATTTTGTCTAGCTTAGACTTGCACAGATTTTTGTCATTTTTGACACAAGCTTTGTGTGTCCATATACAGAATCCCCTGTGATGCTGTTGGTTACTCCCAAAACATTCAGGACACTATTATACCAGTAGAGGTAAAGCTCTGATATCAGTACCACCTTGATTTCCCCCCTTTTTTTTTTCTATGACTCACATATGTAGTGTCTTTAGCAATAGTGTTTTGACATGAAGTTCTAGCTGGTAACCAAGTGCAATGACAATACCCACTGTGGGTTTAGGTTGTTTGGGAGCTTCTTGGCAAAAACAAATAATAAATTCAGAAAAGGGACTCCGTCCCTGGCATGAAACTCTTTACTTGTTGGCCTATGGTGTCTGTAGGACCATTGATATGTTTCTATAGACTTTTTCTAAATGCCTTTAGTGTTAGCAGCCCCTCACTTACCCACCCCTGTGCCTCACTCTTCCATCCCCCACCTCATTTGCCCATTTCTATTCTATTATGATTCTTAATAATTGTACCATTCTATCTCCCTTCCAATGAACCCACACCAATATACCATTATTAGTTTCTTGACCACTATGGAGTTTACAATTGAAACACACCTGTCTTAAGAGTTAAAGCCAGCAACTACTGATCAGAGAGAACATGCAATGTTTATCTTTCTGGGTCTGAGTTAACTCACTCAGACAATTGATTCCCATTCCATTCATAGTTTTGTTTCATAATTTCATATTTTTTGTTTAACAGTTTAAATATTCCATCATATAAACATATAATACTCTCATTATTCATTCATTAGTTGGTGGACATCTAGGTTGCTTCTATTTCCTGGCCATTGTGAATAGATCAACAAAGAACATGGATAAATACATATCTCTTTAGTAGGACGTGGAGTCCTTTGAGTGGTGTGGCTGGATCATGTGGCAGGTTTATTTTCAGCTTTCTGAGGAAGCTTCATACTGGTTTCTAAGGCGGATCCATCGGTTTGCACTACTGCCAGCAGCGAATAAATTTTCCCCTTTCCCTACATTTTCATCAAAATTTTTCCTCATATTTGGATCTTAGCCATTCTGATTGGGTTAAGGTAAAAATCTCAAAGTAGTTTTAATTTGTACTCCCCAAATAAGTGAAAATGTTGAATATTTAAAAGAAATATTTTTCAGCCATCTGCATTTCATCATTTTAGAACTCTCTGTTAAATTCCTTGCCCTAATTTTTAATTATGTTGTATTTTTTTTCATGTTTAGTTTTTAGAGTCTTTATATATTCTAGATACTGACCTTATCTCAGATATATAGCTAACAAGGAATTTTTTTCCCATTCTGCAAGCTGCTTCTTCATTCAAATGATGATGTCCTTTGAGGCAAAGAAGATTTTTAGTTCCATGAGGTCCCATTGGTCAATTGTTGGACTTGACGCCTATGTTATCAGGGCCCTGTACAGAAAGTCCTTCTCTGTGTCTGTAAATTCTAGAGCACTTCTACTTTCTCATCTCTAAGATTCAGAATATCAGGTCTTATAATGACATCATTGATCCATTTGGACTTGAGATTTATGCAGGGTGAGGAGATAAGGGTATAGTTTCATTATCTAGTTTGAGCAGCTCCATTTGTTGAGCAGATTGTCTTTGCTCCAATGAATATATTTTGGCTCCATTGTCAAAAATAGATGGCTACTGTGCTTTAACTTAAACGTGGGTCCTCAATTCTATTCCACGTATCAGTATTTCTGTTTTTATGCCAGTACCATGCTGTTTTTTATTACTAAGACTCTGTTATATAGTTTCAAATTAGTTAGGTTGATGTATCCATCTCCTCAATTAGTCAAAATTCTTTTGGCTATCTTTTGTGTGTGTGTGTGTGTGTGTGTGTGTGTGTGTGTGTTTCCATATGAAATTTGACCTCATTTTTTTCAATTTCTGTGTGGGAATTTTATGGGAATTGTGTTGATTCTGTAGATTGCTTTTGATAATACGCCTACTTCCTTAGTATTAATCCTACAGATCCATGAGCAGGGGTGATCTTTTTACCTTCTGGTCAGTGTCTTGAACTTTTTATTGTAAAAGTCTTTAACTTCCTTGATTAGATTTATTCCATGATTTTGAGGCTATTATTAATGGTATCTTTTCTCTAATTTCCTTTACAGTATGTTGCTGGTATATAGAAAGGCTACTGATATTGTATTATAATTTTATATCTCACTACTTTGTTGAATGCATTTTTCAGATCTAAGTGTTTTCTGGTGGAGTCTTTGTGGCTTTTTTTCTGTATAGAATCATATCATCTGCAAACTGGATTAGCTTCTATCTCTTTCATTTATCTTAGCACTTTAGTTGAAACTTCAAGCATAATATTGAATGGGAATGCAGAGAGTTTGTCCTCATTTTAGTAGCAATGCTTTGAGTTTTCTCCATTTTATGATGTTGGCTATGGGCTTGTTGTATATTGCCTCTGTTGTGTTGTGATAGGTCTCTTGTATCCCTAGGTTCTACATGACTTTTACCATGAATGTATACTTGATTTCTTTTGTCCAAGGCTTTTTATGCATGTAGTGAAATAGTTATGTGAATCTTGTTCTTAGGTCTGTTTATGTGTTGGATTACATTGATTTAGATACCTATATTGAACCATCCATTTATCTCTGGGATGAAATGGACTTGAACATGATAGCTCATCTTTTTTTTTTTTTTTTTATAAATGATTTTTAATTAAAAGAAATTGTAAAATGTTTTGCTCATATGAACTTACAGCAATAGTGATAACATAAACAATACCCATGCAAACTCAGACAAAAACCTCTACATAGAACTGGATAAACAGGCAGCAGGACCCAGCCTTAGCTGAGGAACTATTGGCCGAGGGAGAATTGATCTTTAAGGGAGTGACTTTAGATAGGCTGACTAGACCTCAGTGGATGAACTCACACCGAAGGACATCTGTGTATACAAATTTTACTCAATCGGCCTTAACATATATGACAGTATGTATGAAATTGAGTGGGAGTGGCCATGGGGGAAGTGGGTCTAAATATGATTATGATGTATTTATTTTTTTTTATTGATGCTTTGTGTATTTCATACATCATTTTCCAATTCAGTTCAGGCATATATCCCCTTCCCTTCCCCCCACCCCACCCCTACCCATCCCAGATCATGCATTCTGCCATAAGTTTTCTGCATCTTTCTCTGCTTTTTTTGTTTGTTTGTTTTCATTTTTTTAACAATAAGTGATAATTTGTGAGTACAAGCATTCTTCATGTAAAATCAATTGCAAGCAGTTGTGCCCAAACCCACACAGCTCATGGGTCCCACCATCCAGCAGGGGGGCTTGTATGTTCAATCAAGTTGATCAAATGAATGTCCAGTCTATATTGTTGTAGTTTCACCATTAACCCCAATCAAAGCCCTTACATTCTACCACGCCCCCTCTTCCGCAGATTGTTCCCTAGGCTTAGAAAAGGGGCACAGGTGGATGAGAAGCAAAACACTCTACTTTCTCTGGAGCTGATGTCTTGGTCTCTAGTCAGTTCTGGCTGTTTTCTTTCATGGGCTGCCAGCTTGTCCAGGCATAACCTTTCGATCCTACTAATGAAGCACATGCAATTAGATATTTAGGTATTAAACAGTATAATATATAGCCTTTCGATCCTACTAATGAAGCACATGCAATTAGATATTTAGGTATTAAACAGTATAATATATAGCCTTTCGATCCTACTAATGAAGCACACACAATTAGATAGCTCATCTTTTTTATATGCTCTTGAATTCAGTTTCCAATTAAGTTATTGACAAATTTTCCATCTGTGTTCATAAGAGAAATTGTCCAGTAATTTTTCTTTTTACTGGATCTTTGTCTGGCTTTGTTATTAGAGTAATACAATCTCCATTTTTTTCTTCTTTTTCTATTTTAAGGATTAATGTAAGGAGTGTTGGTATTAGTGATTCTTTGATGATCTGGTAAATTCTGTTCTATAACCATCTGGTCCTTTTTTTGTTCAAATGAGAGATTTTTAATTACTCAGACTATCTCATTGGTTCTTATAGGTCTATTTAAATTGTTCAGTTTATTTTGCTTTAATTTTGGTAGGTCATACATATTCATAAATTTACCCATTTCTTTAGATTTTTCTAGTTTAGTGGAATTTAGGGGACTTATATTTCTTTCTGTTTATTTGTCCTTATTTTATGCATGAGTGTTTTGTCTGCATGGGTGTAATTGCATCCATGTCATAAAATGGACATAGGACAGAAGAGGGGATTGGATCCCCTGGCCCTGGAGTTACCATGGTTGTTAGCTGTCATGTGGGTGCTGGGAACCAGACTTGGGTCCTCTGCAAGACCAGCTAGTGCTCTTAACTGCTGATATTTCTCTCCTTCTCCAAAATATAGGTTTTTAAAGAGCATTCTTAAGATTCTCTACATTTTCTCAGAATCTGTTGTAATGTTTCCCTTTTCATGTCTGATTTTATTAATTTAAATCCTTTATCTTTCTTCTAGTTAATTTGGCTAAAGATTTGCTAATCTTCTTGATCTTTTCAAAGAACCAATTCTTCATTGACTATTTTTATGTTTTTTTAATTTTTATTGTATTAATTTTGGCTCCTGATTTTAATTTCAGGTGTTTGTTCTTATTTCTAAGGCCTTAAGTTGCATTACTAAGTTATGTATATGACATATATCCAGTTTTGTGTGCACGTAAGCACTTAGTTCTATATACTTTCCTTTTAGGACTCCCTGACATTCTGTCCCAGGGATTTGGGTATATTGTATTTTCATTTTCATGAAATTCTTTCAGTTGTTTAACTTCTTTATCTCTCTCTCTGGACCAAATTTCCTTTCAGTAGTGTGTTATTTTCCATGAGTTTGTATACTTTTTTCCCACTGATACTGCTATTGAGATAGAGCTTTATTCTTTTACAATCAGAGAGATGCAGATATTTTCATTTTTAGTTTTCCTAAATTTGCTGAGACTTGCTTTGTGTCCTAGTATATGGACAATTTTTTAGAAGTTCAATGGTCTGCTGGGAAGAACATGTATTCTCTGGTGTTTGGGTGAGATGTTCTGTAAATGTGTGTTAGGCTCATTTGTTTATGAAGTCATATAAATTCAGGGTTTCACTCCTTACTCTTTGTCTGGATGACTGGTCTGTAGGTAAGATTGGGCTATGGAAGTCACCCACTAACACTGCTTTGGAGTCAAACTGCAATTCTGTGATTTTAGATCTAATACTGTTTCTTTTATGAAACTGAAAGCCCTTTTGTTTTGGTGGATATAGGCTTAGGACTGTAAACTTCTTGGTGGATTTTTCTTTAAATGAAAATAAAATATACTTTCCCATCTCTTCTGACTAGTTTTAGCTTGACATTTATTTTGTCAGATATTAGAATAGGTACACCTGATTGTTTCTTATTATATTTGCTTTCAGTACCTTTTTCCATCCTTTTACCTTGTAGTGTTTCTTAGAGGCACAAAAAATGGATCCTTCCTTTTTTTCTTTCCTCTTTCTTTTCTTTCTTTCTTTTCTTTCTTTTCTTTTCTTTCTTTCTTTCTTTCTTTCTTTCTTTTTTTTCTTTTTCTTTTTTTTTTGAGACAAGATTTCTCTGTAGCCCCCAGCTGGCTTGAATACACTATGTAGACCAGACTGGCCTTGACCTCACAGAGATCCACTTGCCTCTGCTTCCAGAATGTATAACACCACACCCGGCCTGTGGATCCTGTTTTCTAACCCAGTCAGTTAGTCTATGTTTTTATTTATTGGAAATCTAATATCATTGATATTGAGAGCTGCTGAGCAATGTTTATTGATTTCTGTTATGTTTTAGTTGTAGTGTCATTTTCTTAGATCTCTTTTGGTTAACTGTAAATAAATAGTTTATATATTTATTCTGTCTCCTAATGATGTGGGATTTTCTTTTCTGGTCCTCTATGGTTGGTGTTCTGTATGACTTTTGTATGTTGCCAGGCACCTCTTTTCTCAGATTTCGGAATTTTTTTTTTCTGTGATTTTGTTAAAAATATTTTGTGTGATTTTGGTCTGGGTTTCTTTTCTTTCTTCTATATTTAGTATTTGTGGGTTTAATATTTTTATAGTAAATTCTTGGGTTAGGAAACTCCCAGATCTGATAGAACTCATGGTTGCTAGACATGAACAGACCTATTCAACCCACTCGGGCCTGAGAGCTGTGATGGAGGACAGGGAATGCTGGAATTGTTAAACTCCTAAATACCTCTTTGCTTGGTTCTTTCCTGCACCTGGATACAGTTCACATCATCACATCATAAATAATAAAACACAAGCACCCAGTTGAGTACCTCCTGGTAGCATTAATTCAGTCTCTCACTTTATTATCATTAATAGTTTTAGATGAGTCCATCCCAATTATGTGAAACTCTGTGACTAGCATGTGAAGTCCTGGAGTCTCACAAACCAAATTACACTCTATAATCCAAGGCAAGAAATAAAATATCTTCACTCAGAAAAGACAGTCTGTGAAATAAGGCTGGAAAAGAGCTATGACCTGAAGCAAGTGACAATGGATGAGTTTAAGTAAACAAGAAGGTCTTAGGTAAAAATATGATCATCTCAGCATCATGTATCCTCCAAACAATTTAAAGAAGTCAACTGTTTTATAAATATCAGTCTAGATTTGGAGAGTGGAAAATAATAAAATAAAGAACTAATGGTTCTTTTTCAAATATTACCTGCTGTTGAAGTTTTGCAGACTCCTAGTTGAATCGATTATGTAAAACTCATTTAATTGATTTTATTAATAATACATTTAGCTTATTCTATCTACCTGCTAAGTTACAGTGAGGAAAAAGCATGGTCTTATCTATTTTCAAACTTGTTTGTTCTGATAGTTAATGAATCTCTACATAATTTAATAAAAATATATTTCATATACAGGAAAAATTTGAGGTTCCTATTGTTTATTAATTCCTTGTGCCATGTTGGATATGATTAATCTTCCCTTCATACCAAACTATTCTTTCTAGTATCCTCTCTAAAGGTTGCTGTGTGTATATAAAGAGCTTGTGTCTGTTTTTATCATGGAACATTTTCATAGTACCATTCCTCTGACTCTGTAAGATACTGATTTGATGTGTGAAGGGAAGCTTATGGCCTTAACAACCTATTGTTGGGAAGAGAAAATATGACCTGTCCATTGACACATCCTCCAACTTTCTGGCTTTCTTGGCAATAGCCTTCTCTAGTTCATTGCTTTTGTCTTAGGACATATGCTAAAATGCAGTATAATTCCAGATCTGGTTCTGGACTTGCTTTGGCCATAAATCTAAAAATATTGCAGCATATACACTCCCTGACTAGGTGTGCCCCATTTATCTTCTACTGGTGCTATAGTAGGTATATGATTCAGAAGTCTCCCAGGCCTAAACTCTAGGAAAAGTGACTACAGTTGAGTTCCATCTGCGTTAATCTCTTCAGGCTGCTATAACACATCATCATGAAGTAGGTGTTGTTGAACAGAAATTTACTTTTCACTGTGGCATCTTTTATAGGACACTGATCCCTTAATGACTTAACCAACTCCTAAAGGTGGTTCATAATGCTATTAATCAGAGATGCGATTTTAGCACATTAACTATTCAGACTGCAACCCCATCTATTCTACAAAGTAAATGAGATGGCTGGAGAATGTTAAACTCATTCTATCCAGCACTCCTTAACTATTAGGTTTCCTTTACTACAGTGATACACCATTCTCTGATGATCTTCTGCACTCCAGAGCACTCTCTTTCCTCACACCTCTTCATCTAAACCAGAGAAGATGAATCCCATGTTGCTGATTCTCCATTTATCCCAAGAACTACTCAAAATCCCTGGAGCACACTAAGTATATTTCACTCTATATAATATTATTCCTGTGAGGTTTTCTTATTCTTTTTTAATTGGGGAGCTTTATACAAGACACTTTATTATTATTTTAGATTTTTCAATAGCAATTGCTTTTTAAGAAAGAACACAAAGTTTAAGCTTTTAGTATACTTTGTGTCTACGTGAGAAAGAATCAGATTGACAAGAATATCAACTTCTGATATATAAGGTTAAATATACCAAAATTTATATCAGCAAGAATGTACTTCCATTTCCTTATTGTATAAATTTAAAGGTTAACAGTGGTGCTTTATCTTGTGTTGGTTGTGTGTGCAGCATATATTGAATTGATTATGTATTCAATGAGTCTGAATATAATGCCCCCATTGAGGATATGAAGTGAAAAGGCAGAATACCACTCAACTTTGATTTCTTTTCCTTGAACAACTATGTTCAAATCTTCTACTCCTTACCCTTCACCAGAGGGAAGGAGACTATATTATCTTGGACAGTTTCATATGATGCTTAGGTGTTTTCTACATGAAAATATGAAGAGGGCATTTGTACATGATTAATACTATTGACTGACAAGCAATAAATCTGGCCTAAAATATCAGTTGTCTTATTTATATTGTTCCAAAACTTTTACATTTTGACTTTTTAAAAAATTGAAATGACAGATTTTTTTTTACCACTGTAATATTTGTCTGAATTATTTTGGCATTGGGTAACACAACATGTTGAAAATAGAATAAAAGCAATTTCCTGAAAAAAATTAAACTAATTAAACCATGGGTAAGTGCATCAACAAAGATCCAGTTCATTTTATTTTATTCTGCATATGTCTGCACTGCCATTCTGAAGAGGTTTTACCATTTATTTAATAAAATTAATCAAGCAAACCACTACCTTCAATTAGTATATATAAATCCCAGGTTTATTTTATTTAGTTTTAATGATTCTCATTACTTTTTATTTCACTAAAGGCAGAACTAGCAATGCTCCACTTTATTATGTAGCATGTAGACAAAATTTAATGAGCAATAAATCATCACTCTTTGTGGACTTAAAGTGAGTTCTAATCATAACTTTACCAAAGTTAAATGTTAACATTTTAGTTAGCAGCAAGGTTCACTAAAATGAAATGTTACTAATACTTCATGGTATTAAGTGGACACATTCAAGCTAGAGTTGCTAAAATTAACCAAAAATGCCTAACTGCCTGACCTTTAATAAGCTGAAGTCTTACTTTTAATTATATTGGTAGAAAGTTCTTAACCTAACTGATGTAACAGGAAATGAAGGCTAGAGACACTGCTGCATGCTATTAGTAATAATGTCTATTCTTTGACTGAGGAGAACTGAGTTCATGTATAATGATGAACACCGTAAAACAACAGCCTCATCAGCTCTGAGCTTCCTAGGTTAGCCTGCTGGATGATCACCAGCATGGTTTAATTTTAAACTTGCTAACACAAAACAGTAACTGGAAAGCAATTTGCTTCGCTTTTATCTCAGTAAAATTATGATGGAAAACTGTTCACCTGAGAAAATTCAAATTCATATCATAAACATAATGCTGCTTATGAGGAGTCCTAATGATATACTTTATGAATTTTAATTTCTGTTTGGAAGTCAGCAAGTGTGCATTCTATAAATGTAAACCATCTGTTGGCACCTTCTAAAAGACTAGATTTCAGTCCATCCCAACATGAATTATTTATTTTGATGGATTTCTTTCCTAAGCAATTTCAAGTGTGTGTGCGTCTGTGTTGTGTGTATGTATGTGTACATGTGTATACATGTTTGTGTGTACAAATGTATGTATTTTATATGTTTTTAACCTGCAATGAAGTTTCAAAATCAGAACATGCATAATTGCAAACTTAGAGGATAAAAGTGCTCAATAATTTGAAATGTGCTTATTTAGATAAAACATGCTTATGAAATTAAGAAATGCCAGGTAATATTGTATCAAATACAAAAAGAGAATGGAAGTACACAATAATAGATTTCTTCAATTTTGTATGTTGTACTGAAAATATTCAAAATTTCTATTATTGAGAATAAAAAAGATGCATATAGCTGTCCGCCGATTATCTCATATGCACTAGAGTTGCAAGGTACACACAAAGACAGTTCACATGTTAGCTACTTTGACTCTGCTAGATTAGAAACTATGTTATGAGTAAATGCGAAGATTTTAATTGCTATTAAAACACCTTGTGGTGACAGTATTGCAGTTTTGAAACAATTCTTAATAAGTATATGAAATGAGTCCTTATATATCAATGATCTCTTTACATACAATTGCACTTTACTCCTGTCTGTTATTTAACACTTCCCGTTATGAAAACCATGTCAAATTGTGACTCTGTACTTACTCCAGGAGGAAGGAGATATATGCTCATAATCTTTATTTTTTTTAATTTTTTAAAAATTTTATTTATTTCTGTATGTGCATCAATGTACTGTCTGCATGCAGGTTCGTGCACCCATGTCGTGCAATGCCGCGGAGGTCAGAAGGGGGTGTCGGATTCCCCTGGAACTGGAGTTCTCCTGGAATTGGAGTTTCAGACGGTTCTTGGCCGCCATGTGGGTGCTGGGGATCGAACCCAGTCCTCTGTAAGAGCGGTCGGCACTCTTAACCGCTAGGCCATCTCTCCAGCCCCATAATAATCTTTACTTTTTAAGCCCTGTTCAGGAGGATATTATACAGATTTTTTAAAATAGGTCATAAAATGGCTGGTATGAAACTCTTGAGCAAATGTCACTAAAATAAATAAAATCAAATTCTATATTACTAACTAGAGCAAGATTTAAATCAGGGTTTAAAATCAAAACTTTTTTGGCTTAAAATAAGTACCTCTAATAATAATGTGAAAGCTGTTGGTTTTCTGGGTAGTGATGTTTGCTGGAGGTTGCTGGGAAAGAGAGACAGGTGGTTCCAGTGGAAGAAATAAACTTACCTTAGGGCTATGGATTTTTTTTTAATTCCTTTGTGTGTTCATTACTCCATTTTAAAATGTGAGAATTAAATCAACTGTGAAAAGTCTGTTCCTTTTCATGTACCAAAGACCAAGTTCCTGCTGTACATAGACCTGATTGTGCTTACATGTATTTCCATAACACTTGTTGCCCTTGGAGAACCACAGCTGCGTTTGCCGCCTCTGCGGTTGCCCCCTCCCATCCCTTTCACCCACTAGCAATTTTTGTTCTCTTCCATTCAGTCAAATTTAAACTGATTAAATGTTCTTGAATTATGTAAAAAAAAAAACTATAGGAAAAATAGCAAAGAAAGTTCTGTTACATTGCACCCTGTTTTCAGCTATCTTTAAATTTCATTTGTATTATTTAGTAAATCCTCTATCAACAAATTTAAACTGTACTAATTACTGATACTTAATTGAAATTTTTCATAATGCTCCGACAAAAATAATAAATACTCTTCTCATCCAAAAATCCTTTTCCAAGCATAATCACTCTTCCTCCTAACACAGGAAGTATTTCTTTCCTGGTTCTTTTAAAATATTGGGTAAATTGATATCATAAAGCTTTCTGTCAATGTCCACTGTTCATTATTCTTCAGGTTATCCCACACAAAAATATTTGCCAATGAAAAATACTGCTATTTTATATTATGTATTTATTATATTATTTTTAAACTACAGTTTTTTTCAAGCAAATAACTGTTTTGAAACTCAAATACAAATCTGAATCTGCATCCTCTAATCTTACTTAATAAATTTTTATTCAGTGTACAAAATGGCAGGATTTATTGTATCAAGCTAATAAAAATATTATACCTACATTTTACTGAAGGTAGAAATAATGAATGAAGTTCCAAGTTCAGATAATTGAAAGGCCAAGCCTATCAATATTTAATCAGAATAATTGAATATAGAAAAGCTCATGTTAAGCTACTTGATCACAACCCATGCTTGCCATTCCCTCATATTATTCTGAAGTTTTATTCTGAAGAGCTACTGTTTGCTTTGTCCAGAGAGCTTCGGTACCTGTTTTTAATATAATTCTTTTCAGTATTGATTATAAGAAATCCAATAAAAGCATCACCTCTTTCACTGGACAGTAACTTCCATTGGTTTCCAACATACTCCCTAGCTTTTGTATCCACTATCAACACAAAAGTCAGAGTAATCACCCAGCCTTAAGTGACACATCTACCTCTATACCTAAGGCTCATATAACATAGCAGAACATGGGGTACAAAGATTACTAATGCATCCCTCGACTCTTAACCAGCAAAGATTCGTCATGCAACAGCGTGGACACAGAAGGCCACCATTGGGCACAGTGTAGAAAATGAGAGACTATGGAGAGCATGTCTCTGGATAGGTCTCCTATACTAAACCTTACAAACCATTGCAGAGAGGGGTGGAAAGATTGGAAAAGCCAGGGTTGATGCATGGTCATAAAGAAACAGAGTCTTCCAGACCTCTGGGAACTTGTTCTTCTGAACTAATAACAATGGTGTCAGTATGCACAAGACCCATGCTGACTCAGTGGGACAAAAACCCAGCTAGAACTGGGGAAATGTGTAGAAGGTCCCAACCTTACATGAAGAGCTAGTGATAGCTGATCACTGCTGGATGAGGATAGTTCATCTTTAAGGGAGAGACTCTAGATAAACTGACTAGACTCCAGTGGATGAACTTGCACTGATGGACTTCTAGGTACACAATCTTGACTAAATATGCTTTAACATATATGACAGAATGTATGAAATCTGGCAGGGACAGGTGCTATGGAGGATGTGGATAGGAAAGGGGTATGATAATATGATAATTAACCTAAGGGATGCTAAAAACTCCACCAGAAATCTTCTAGAAACAATTAAGAGTTTCAGTAAAGTGGCCAGATACAAAATTAACCTAGAAAAATCAGAAGCCTTTCTTTACACCAACAATAAACAAGTGGAGAAGGAATATAAGAAGACCTTCCCACTCACAATAGCCTCAAAAATAATAATAAGATACCTCAGAACAAACCTAATCAAAGATACCAAAGACCTCTACAAAAAAAAAAAAATTTAAACCCCTGAAGTAGGAGACTGAAAATGACACCAAAAGATAGAAAGACCTCCCATGCTCTTGGACTGGGAAAATTAATATAGTAAAACATGTCAATTTTACCCAAATTGATATACATATTCAATACAATCCCAATCAAAATCCCTATGAGCTTCTTCATAGGTTGGAAAAAAAAATCCTTAAATTCATATGGAAAAACAAAAGACCCCGAATAGCTAAAGCAACCCTGAATGAAAAATACAATACAAGGGGGATTACTCTACCAGACTTCAAACTATATTACAAAGCCATAGTCATAAAGACAGCCTTGTACTGGCATGAAAACAGACCCATTGACCAAGGGAACAAAATTGAAGATCCAAAATTGTGCTCATACAATTTCAGCCATCTCATATTTAACAAAGGGGCAAAAAAACCTCAGTGGAAGAAGGATAACATCTTCAGCAAATGGTGCTGGCAAAATTGGATCACCATTTGTAGAAGAACAAAATTAAATCCCTACCTCTCACCCTGTACAAAAATCAACTCCAAGTAGAACAAAGATTACAATGTGTATCTGGTGCTGACGGTGGAGTCTTGCTTGACTCAGGGAGACCCATATTTGCTTTATTGGTTTAGTGGCCTTTGGTAACACTCTCTGGCATTCCAGAGGCCATCTGTACACTTGCATGTGTGGTCTCAATACATCCCTCCCATGTTAACGTCAGGTCTTCGGCAGCAGGGTCTTATTGCCTCTCGTCCTGTAGGTATCCCAACTTAGAGGCAAGGAGCCCTTACCTTTTGTGGGGCCTTGGATCCCCTGGCCAACTCCCACCTGGTAGAACAATCCATTGCTGATGTCAGAAGCTCCTGCATTAATAAACTTTTGCCTAAGTGGCTATGCCAGGACTTTATGTATATATTTGGTTCTGAACAGAGCTATATTCCTTTACAGTCCCTATGTCTATTAGTCCATTAAAGAAGGCATATTTTTCCGTTTTACTAAGAATTCACCTCTACATAGTGTCCTCCAATTTACAGTTGGGAAGCGACCTCACATCATTGTCATATTTCTCCTTGTTTCATGGGGTGGGAAGGCAAGGAACGTCTCTCATATGTCAAAACCTTTGTGGCACCTAGAAGGTATTAGTTTCATTAGGACTCATTATAAATTAGTTGTTTACATGGAGGGATCCACAGAGGGTTTCGATGTTTATGGCAATCTGAGGTTGCTGTTTACCTTATTCACAGAGGCAAATGTAATCTGATTCTAATGTTCCGACAGGTCAGCCTTTCGTTGCCACTTTGTTTTGGGACAATCCTACTTACAACGTCAAACTGTATCTTTCCTTTCTCAAGCCATTAAGTTGGTGACAAGTTTTGTCCTTTTGGAACAAACAAATCTTTTCCCATAGTTAGTTTTAAGATTTTGAATTGCAAGGTTTTTTGACGAGAAGGTTTCATGTCTTTCTGTATCCCCCCCCCTTTTATTTTTAGCGTATGAGTCTCCAAGGAAGATAGTCTGATTATACATAGACTATAGGGTGGAGTCAAGGCTCAGATTTCATAACAATTCTACCCATGTGTTTTGGTGACTATATATGATTAACTTGGAAGCAATTCCACTGGAATACTGTGCACAAGATGCAGCCATGTGTCCTGTAATATCCAAACTATAATGTGTATCTGGCTCTCCCCTGGAGAAATAACCCAGGCTGACTGCCACACACTTACATCCCTCTAGCTAGGTTAGATGTTATAAGCCCACAGTAAGAACCCTGCCAATAGTTAACAGGGTGGAAAATTGTAATTCATGGATTAAACATGTTTCCAAACAGTGATGTCTATGCTAAAAGTGATACCTACCATACTATTATGCTGCTTAAAACCTATATATATCTAATTGCTTTGCTTCATTAGTAGGATCGAAAGTTATGCCTGGACACACCTTCAGCCCATGAAAGAAACAGCCAGACTGGACAAAGTCCAAGACAACAGCTCCAGAAGAGTGGACTGATTTTCTATCATCCACCTGGTGCACCCTTTTCAAGCCTAGGGAACAGTACCTGCGAGAAGATAGTGGGGCCGTTGTGTGTAGAGATTTAAGGGCTTGATTATTGGGGTGAACTTGTGTGACTCTGCAATGTAGCTGGACACTCATTTGATCACATTGAATTAACATACAACCTGTCACCCTCCCACTGGATGGTGGTGGCTGTAGGTGTTGGGCACAACGATCCTGTCAGAAGGTTTTGTATGCACAGGATGTTTGTACTTCATGCGATATCACTATATAGCTAAAAATGAAAAAAAGAACTGAGACAAAAAAAAAAAAAAAAAAAAAAAAAAAAAAAAAAAAAAAATGATCGGGATGGGGTGAGGGGGTGGGGGGGGAGAAGGAAAAAAAGAGAAATAAATAAAAAAAAAAAAAAAAAAAAAAAAAAAAAAAAAAAAAAAAAAAAAAAATAATTGAAAAAAAAAAAAAAAAAAAAAAAAGATTACAATGTGAAATAACACCCTAAAGTGATAGTGAGAAAAAGCTCTGAGGCAACCTCAAGTCAGAGGCCAATATGGGGGGAACAGACTTTCTAAATCAGACAGCCAGCTGCACAGAAAATAAGGTCAACAAATGAAGGCCTCATCAAACTCAAAGCTTATGTACAGTCGAAGAAAACCAAGGATATAGAGAAAACCCACAGATGGGAAGAAATCTTCACCAGTGATACATCTGACAGAGCATTAACATCAAGAAACTAACTAGGCGGGCATGGTGGCACAAGACCTGTAATCCTAGCAGTGGGAGGCACAGAGGCAGGTGATCTCTATGAGTTCAAGGCCAGCCTACAGAGCAAGTCCAGAAAACACAAAGGAGACCTGTCCAAAAATAAAAAACAAAATACAACAAAACAAACAAACAAACAACAAAAAAAAAACACAAAAAAAAACAGATACATAAACTACTCAGAAAACAAAGAAGTAAGAAATCAAATCATCTACTCAAAAGATGGAATAAAGAGCTGAACAGAGGGATGGAGAGATGATCTAGCAGTTAGCTCTGATTGCTCTTGCAGAGGACCTGGGTTCAATCCCCAGCACCCACATGGCAGCTGAGAACTGTCTTTGACTCCAGTCCCAGGGGAATCCGATGCCTTCTTCTGACCTCCGCAGCATTGCACATGGGTCACAGACTTACATGTACATTCATACACATAAAAATAAATAAATAAATAAATAAATGAATAAATAAATAAATAAATAAATAAATAAATAAAATAAAATAGCTGAACAGAGACTTTACCAGTGAGGAATTAAAGATGGCTGAGAACCATCTTAAAAAATGTTCAACATCATTAATAATTAAGTAAATGCAAATTAAAACCACTCTCAGATACCATCTCACTCTGATACACTGGGTAAGATCAAGAAAACAAAAGACACCAAATGCTGGAGAGGTTTTGCGAAAAGGCGAACAGTCATCCACTGCTGGTGGGAGTGTAAACTCATACAACCACTGTGGAAAGCAGTGTGGAGAACCCTTAAAAGTCTCAAAATGAGCCTACCACTTGACCCAGTCATACCACTCCTGGGTATATACCCATAAGACTCATCTTACTGCAAAGGTACAAGAACATCCATGCTTATCACAGCTCCCTTCACAGTAGTAAAGAGTTGAAACCAACCCAAATGCCCCTCAACAGACGAGTGGATAACAAAAACATAGTACATCTACACAATGGAGTACTATTCAGTGGTAAAGAAAGATGACATTATGAACTTTGCAGGTAAATGGAAGGAACTCCGAATCCATTATGCTAAGTGAAATAACACAATCCCAGAAAAACAAATGGTGAATGGTGTGATGGTTAATCCTGGGTGTCAACTTGACTGGGCTAAGGAACAAATAAGAGAAAAAGGATCTTCGGATTGGACTACCTCAACCCGGATGGCCCACCCCAAATATGGGCGTTACCTTCTGCTGGCAGGCAGTATTAAAGGCCATGGCAGAGGGAGCTGGTCCCTTTTTTCCTGTGGCTTGCCTCTCTCTCACTGGTGAGTTCGTCTTGCTGCTGTGATCAACCCTTTGGATCCCAGCATGTACTGAGACCGCAGATCTCCTGGAATCCATCGGGCCTTCAGCACCAGATTGGGACTACTGAGACATCCAGCCTTGCAGACTGAGCAGTTCCCTGGATTCCCAGGCTCTCCAGTGCAGTGCGGCTGGCTACTGTTGGACTCCTTGAACTCTGTCACCTGAGCAAATCAATAAATCATATATAGCTATATATTCGTCCTGTTGCTTCTGCTTCTTTAGAGAACCCTGGCTAATACAAATGGTTTCCCTCATTTGTGGATGCTAGCACCAAATCCCCAGTTGAAAGGCAAGCTGAACAACATTATTGTTATATTTCTTTTTACCTGAAAGCACCTCTGTTGTTATAATGTAAATCTCTTAACAGGCTCTAGAATCGACCTATCACTTATTTCAGACTCTGTAATTATGGTATATGGGTCGAAGGCATATATTCATATTTTAACATACAGTTTATTCCCAGAAGTCACAATTTTGATGCATATGTGATTGTTATATAAGCATCTGTTAGAGCAATACAAAGGGGAGAGAAAAACAACATAAAGACTGGGTTAAAGAACTGAATGATAGAGTTAAACTGCCCAAAACAAGAAGCCTCTGCAGGGAAAATCTTTGGAAAGACTGAGAGAAAGATGCAAGACATATATGGCAGAAGGCATGAAAAGGGGTGGGATGGGGCAGGGAGAGGCTAATGTGTCCAAATTGGACTGAAAGATAATGAATGAAATACACAATCAATAAATTATTTTAAAAAGATGATTAAGATATTTTGAATGAAATGCACAGAATTCAATTAAAAATATAACTCAAAAATAATTAATTAAATGTATACATTAGAAAATATATAAAAGTTGCAACATATTATTTCATCACTCCACTTTTTTCTAAAATGGCAAGATTTTTTTAAATATCCATATGTTATAGAAATTTTAAAACATCAAAATGAAATGGAATATTAGAACAGAATTAAATATAAGATGCTATAGAGTACAGCATATCAAATGGTATTTACAGAGAAAATTTTGTAACTCCTACATAAGAAGAAACACTTAAAATATTTTTAAATCAATGTATGCATAATAAAAGCATTATAAAATGAATATATAAGTAATATGAAACAAAACTAATGAAAAAAGAAAGTACCCAAAAAGTAGGGAAGCTAGGAGAGAGGAAAGGATGGAAATTAACAAGCTCAGACTTTTACTTTGAAAGTTAAGGAAATGACAAAGTAAATTCAGAGAAAATAAAGTGGAAAATAAGAACAAAACTTGATATAATGGAGAGCTGGCACAATACCTCAGTAGATAACAGCTCTTGCTGCTATGTCTGCTGAACTAATTTTGTTCTGAGCCCCCCCCCCCATGATGGAAGAAGAGAACCAAGTGGCCCAATTTGTACTCTGACTCCACCTTGTGTATCTTGCAAGTTCCCTCCCCCGGAAAGTAAATAAGTGCAAAAAATATTTAAGGGGGCTGGAAAGATGGCTTAGCAGTTAAGAGCATTAACTGTTCTTGCAAGAGTCTGGGTTTGAATCCCACATGGCAGCTAATAATGATCCCAACTCCAGTACCAGAGAATCCACTACAGCCCTCTTCTGACCTCAGGCATCGCCTGGCATGGGTGCACTTACATACACGCAGGCAATACACTCTTACGTGTAAAATTAAAATAATAAAATATTTAAAATGTATTTTAGGGGGAGCTGGAGAGATGGCCTAGTGGTTAAGAGCACCAACTGCTCTTGAAGAGGACCCAGGTTCGATCCCCAGCACCCACATGGCAGCTGAGAACCTTGTTTAGCTCCAGTTCCAGGGGAATCCAACACCCTCTTCTGACCTCCACAGCATTGCATGATATGGGTGCACCAACCTACATGCAGACAGTACATTCATACACATAAAAAAAAAATAAAAAATTAAAAAATATATATATTTTAGGAAAATGAAATGAATAAGACTCTGCCAAGTTTTATAAACAATGAGTGGAGAGAGTGTATGAAAATCTTATTATGAGTAGACAAAAATATAGACTTTTTCCAGAGCTTCAGAAAATTCAAGAAACTAGAGTCTGAAACATACACACTATGTGAACACTTAATAGGACATCAGAAAACAATAAAAAAGGAGTTGGGAATAGGCATCCACAGCATCATTTTGTGTGTGTGTGACTGTCTTAGTGAGGACATTATTTTCACTTATTAATCCTTCTATTTGCTACAGTAGAAGGATTACCAAGTAATCTCTGGATCTTCCTCCTGTTTTATAGTTATGTGAAAAAATCTCAAGAATTTTTTTGTTCTTTTATCATTTTTTCCCACTTAATTAGGGGACAAGGGAGATGCTTTGAGTGGAATGAAATATCGTTAATTGAATTCAGTGTCATGGTTTATCACCATAAGGGTATACATCTACTGACTTTGCTGATTGCATTATGTGTTGTAGCAATAGGAGGGTGATTAATATTAAAATATTTTAATCATTAAAATGCCTCTAATTTATCTTATTTTTGTCGAGTCTTAAAATGGAAATGCTTTAATTTTTGTTTGTAAGTTGTGTCTATCTTTTGAAGTTTGTTGGTTAAAAGTAATTGTAGGCCAGGCACTGTTACAAAGAATTCTAGCTTAATTGACTTTTACCACAGTTTATGTTTTATTTCATATTTCTGTTTTCTTTCTTAACCCTCTTTCTTTTCATATTTCAATCTTTACCTGAAAATTAGTGTAATTTTAATGTTACTATAATAAATCAAATTGAGATATTCCTTCAGGTTCTATGAACTGTGTTCCCAAGTGTAAATGCTAAGATTGGTAATGTTACATGACAGACGTTGCTCACTCTAGAGAAAGCATTGTTATTTTAGAATGGTCACAATAAGAATACATTCTGAGGCACTGGGCAAGGCTTATCAGGGAGTCATATAAGAAAAAAATCTCGGGGGGCTGGAGAGATGACCTAGTGGTTAGGAGCACCAACTGCTCTTACAGAGGACCCGGGCTAGAGCCCCAGCACCCACTTGGCAGCTGAACCATATGTAACTCCAATTCCAGGAGTGCTCCAATACCAGGGGAATCCGACACCCTCTTCTGACCTCTGAGGCATTGCACGACATGGGTGCACAGACCTACATGGAGACAGTACATTCATATAAATAAATAAATAAATAAATAAATAAATAAATAAATAAATAAATAAAATATTTTAAAAAAGAAAAAAATCTCAACTTGAGTTCTATTTTTATGTTTCTTACTTTTAAGATCTACTGGAATACAAATTGTAGTGATTTCTCTGGAAGTAAAGGTAGGAAAAAAAGACAGAAAGATTATTTGGATATTTAAAAAGTTTTTTAAAGGGACAGAATACCTTGGTGTCCTTAAAGTAATCTATGTGCCATTCCTAAAATCTAGAAAAGCATCTTATATATTTTTCTGATAGCTGAAAATAGATGAAGTAGGATTATCGTATTACTTACTGTAAGTAAATGGAGGGTCCCAGCTTCTGAGTAACCTAACATGTATTTCTGTGTTGAAACTCTAATTCAAATCTGATTTCATGTTCTCCAAAACTTTTCTTAAGTTTATTAGTTAACATAAAAATAGCGAGCTTCATTAAGGTATTTTTATAATTTATGTCAATGTACCTTGCTTTTTATGCTCTCCTCTCTGGTTTTTTGAAAAGCACTTTTTTCCTTTTACGGAGGCTAACCACCATTCTCTATGGTGATTTCAAGATCAGAGCAATGGAGTGATTGTACGAATCAGTTGACCACTTGCCTATAACTTCCCACACCTTCAAATAGTAGTGTGTTTCCAATAAGACTGGATTGAAAGCAGAGAAATCAAATCTGAAACACAGCCCAATAGTCTAAGCAGGCGTGATACTTTCAACCGAAATTTAGATTTTTATTCTACAAGCTGAAGAAAGTTACTTGTTACCTATAGGTATGCACTTTTCATCTATGTTAACAGAGCCAATCTTCTCTTTTCCTTCCTCTTCCTTCATCAAGTGAAAATGAAGTCTACATAATATTGATTCAAAATAACTGAATGTTAGAGAATTGGTTAATAGTTGCAATAGAGTCAATAAATAACTCCAAAGCTTTTTCCTCATAGCCTTCATGAACTAAACAATCATACTTTATTTTCTGAGCATAAGCTATGATTTATTATAATGGCATCCCATTCACCTGTTCTATCTGATTCTGGCATCATCTGTGCTTCAATCAAAATTACACATCTGCAGACAATTTATTGTAAACTAATACAGAGATTGTCGAACAGAAATGGTCCATTACAGAAGGTGACTAATGGACCAAGTGCCTTTTTTTTTTCCCCTTGGGGATTCGCAAAGGGAAAGGAAGGAAGACAAAGGAAAGTGAAAGGAGCTGAGTCACCCACAAAGAAGATGCAAATGTCAAGAGGGAAGCAAATGGTGAGGAAATCACTTTAACACCCAAACCTAAGCAGAGCACATCTTAACTGCAGTATTTACATTTTTTCATGACAGTACTCATAACACAGTGTGTGGGATGAGAGAGAGGGAAAGCTAGCTACCAGGGAGATTGAAGACAGTGCAGTAAGAATAGAGAGATAACACATGATAGGTATTTGGAGAAGTAATAATCCTTTATTAAGATGAGCCAACAGATCCCTCAAAGAAATGTTAGACAATCTAGCCTAGTTGCTCTGGAGGCAATGAACTGAAGATGTGGACACACACACACACACACACACACACACACACACACACGCACGCACGCACGCACGCACGCACGCAGGCAGGCAAGCAAGCAAGCAAACAAAAACAGGAAGTCCTTTGAGCAAACTCAGCAAGGTAACAGAAAGGACTTTTTTGTTGTTGTTGTCTTTTCGAGACAGGGTCTCCCTGTAGCCCCAGCTGTCCTGGAACTCACTCTGTAGACCAGGCTGGCCTTGAACTCACAAGGATTCGCCTGCCTCTGCCTCCCAAGTGCTAGGATTAAAGGCGTGCGTCTAGCATTCAGCTCTTCCCATAAAAACCAGTTTTAGCAGGGATCCATATATAGAAATACCTTCTTCACAGAAGAAGAATCCAGATGAGAACATCGGGGGGGGTGGGGTATGCAAAGAAAAAAAAAGATACACTGAAGAGGACAGGAAGCATATTGTCTATTACACACATCTCTCCTCTCCTACAGCACATCCTGGGATGAGATATTCCCCACACACTGAAGAGTAAAGGGAGCACACAGCTTCTCATGGACTCTAGAAACATCCCAATTGAGCAGCTTTAATGGACCCAAACTTCAAGCCTGCTCAAGATTTAGACCACTGCACAGATTCATCCTCCATCGTCACTCCCATAGTATCAACTGCCAAGCCTGCTTGGTAGATCAAACAAAAGGGTAGGCTGCAAGTACCAGCCTCCCACACACTGACTCAAGCACGAACCTTTGACTGAGTAACTACACAGGCACCCAGTTTGCTGACCATAAAGAGTATGAAGTGCAGCTTCTTCGAATGATAGCACATAAAAGAAAGTCCTTGATAATCACGAGTAATCAGGGAAATGTGACATTATCCCCTTAAAGATATATGCAACTAATCCTTAAAACTGATATCCATGATTGTCCAACTAAGAGTTTGAAATATCCATCTTATAGAAGCTCAGTGAGGGCTAGAGAGATGGCCTAGTGGTTAAGAGCGCCGACCGCTCTTACAGTGGACCCGGGTTCGATTCCCAGCACCCACATGGCAGCCAAGAACCGTCTGATTCCAGGAGAACTCCAGTTTCAGGGGAATCTGACACCCTCTTCTGACCTCAGCGGCATTGCATGACACGGGTGCACAGACCTGCATGCAGACAGCACATTCATACACATACAGAAATAAATAAAAAATAAAAAAAAAAGAAGCTCAGTGAACTCTAATTCAACAAAAGATGTGATCAAGGAGCTGGAGAGATGGCTCAGGGGTTAAGAGCACCGACTGCTCTTGCAGAAGACCGGGGTTCGATTCCCAGCACCCACATGGCCCCTTCTGACCTCCGCAACATTGCATGACACAGGTGCACCAACCTACATGCGGACAGTACACTCATACACATAAAAAATTAAAAAAAAAAATAAAGACGTGATCAGTCAGAAAATAAACTATGTGCCTTCAAAGAAAGATCATTTGAGGGCAAACAAAAAATAGAACAAAAATGAAAAAAGCTTATAACTTGTGAGAAAGCATTATGCAAAACAATAAACTTATTAAGAGAGTTCAGTAAAGCATTACAGCAAGAGAAAAGGACATAAATTTGTTTAAGATAATAATGACAGGAAACTTCTCGAATGGAAAATAAACATCTAAATCCATGAAGCCCAAAGATTCCCAAACAAATTATGAAACATCTTTATTGACTCACGTTATAAACTAAAGTCAAAGATGAAAAGTTTGAAATCTTCTCAGAAAATCCCCAAAGTCTATTCCTAGATTTCACAACAGAATCCTTTAAGCCCAAGAAACAATGGTAAACAATGAGTAATACATTAAATGTGGTGAAAGAAAGACCTTCCAACCAGAAGTACCTTGCCTAGCAATTTTGTTCTTCAAAATGAAGGCAAGATAAAGACTTTTCAAGCTCAGGAAATTTATTGGCCACGTGGCCTGCCATATGAGAAATGACCAAAAGAGTTCTTTTAAAAGTATGTATGATAACAACTAATAACATGACACTATCTGAGAGGATAATAATATGACTGCAAAAGCCCTGTGACTACTTAATACCTCAGTTGTTTAGTACCATTCACCAAAACTTTAAATATATAACATGAGGTTATTGTCAAGATTAGACAAAGCACTTAAACAAACACCTGCTGACTTATCTCCACTTTGATATTGACCTTGATATAAAGATTTTATTTTTTAAATACACAGATATGGAGAATCCATTCTGGCAGAATTCCATAGATCCCTAGGTTAAACCAAGTTAATACTTTGCAGATACACAGGTTAAGACATTTCTGCTACAAAGTATTTTTCTATATATTTAGAAAGCCAATTTGTATCTGGAATTCTAGTTCTTATTTATGATTTGAAGCAATTGTCAAATAATTTCATGTTCCCTTCAATCTGGCTGGCACATTTTCTTCACAAAGTTTCACTAAAGGAAGAAAAATGTAAATTTTGTTAGTAAATTTTTCCTTCACCTAAAGTAGCTTAAAGTATTCTTCCTCATTTTATGATTGCTATTGGAAAAAAAATTCACAATGTTTAACTCTTGAAGGCCACTTAGAGACAGGGTCACTGTATCTTGTCTAGGACAACTTCTGTGACCCTACTTTTCCCTGCCTACATGGCTTACCCAATTACCTTCATTTAGTATTTGAGACATTTCCTCAGCAGCATGCATTATAGTTGAACATGCTTCCTATATTTGCATATCAGTATTCCTGCTTAATGGCACTCAAACACACTTCTTCCTTACCTGGCATTACTGCTCAATAATCATAATTAGAATTCAGGACTTTAATAAAATTTTCACCAGGAAATTTACTTTAGTGTATATCTTTTCTTTTATTATTCTTATCAAAGTTACCATGGGGTATGTGATGTATCTGTTAAAATATGGACATATGTGAATTGTTCTAGTGAAAATATATATGAAAATTAATTAATGTCAAATTGGTGGGACCCTTTTATATTCTTCCCATGAATTCTCCTCATATTCAAAATTAGCTCTCTATCTCTTTCTCTTCTCTCTCTCTCTCTCTCTCTCTCTCTCTCTCTCTCTCTCTCTCTCTCCTTCCTCTCTGCACATGAGGCATAAGGTATAAGAAGTAAAAATCAATGAGAGTCATGCTGTAACAATTGTGGGTAGACCTTGTGATAAAAATACCATACATCAGGTAGCTAACAAGCCGCAGGACTTTCTCACAGTTCTCAATGCCCACTTCATCCTTTTCTATTTCCATAGTATCACCTTGCTCACAGTTGCAAATATGCCTGCTGTTTACCAAATTCCAAAATTTACAACATTTCATGGAAATCCAGAAGGCTTTGTTCCACATTAAAAAAAAAAAACTTTCATATATTTGGCTGTGGCTCATATATATTAACTGCTGCTGGCATTTCTATTGAATTTAGTGGCACTAACATCATATTCAGTTATTATTATTGACTTGGAGGTTATGAAGGATATAGTTGAATTTTAAGAATGATGACCCTGCTCTGAGATCACCAATTAAGTTTTATGACTTACTTTATGAAAAGCTGGAGTCAAAAGAGGGACAGAATAACTTTTTCTCCCTTCAGGTTGTAATATAATTTATGAACAACCATCAGGATTTGCTCAAAGTATTTCCACAGTGTAAGATATTGCTTTGAAGGGCCAGGATGGCATTACTGGATGATGTCTGACCTAGATTCCTAAGAAAAGCAGGTGTGCCGGCTCTCAGCTCTTCCTCAGACAACAGTAATATGATTCTCAAGTACAGAAGGCTGTCATGACTCGTGACCTTTCCTGTGAGTAATATAAGCTAAGCCATAGTTGACATAGAATTCCCTCTCACCTTGTAAAAAGTCATTGGATGTCACCTTCAGGACAATGTAAGGGCAGGTGCCCTACTGATTCCTTGGCCTGATAGAACTTTCTCTCTGACTGATTTATCCATCCACACAGTCTGTTCTAGTAATTCAAAGAGAGCTCTTCCTCCACTGGAGGAGATAAGACTGGTAACCACTGGAGACTGGATTCTGCAAAGGAAAATTGTCAGCCTGCAGGCCAGTCAGAGACCAAGGGAATCAAATGAACCTTGGAAGGCTTCACACTCATCAGACATCATCTGGGAAACAAATACAAGCCAATGTCCATTTGCTTCATATTGGCAGAAGCAATTATGCAGAAGTGTTAAGTACATAATATACTACAGGTCATCTCTTATTTATATTGCTTTTAAAAAATAAGTCAGTGTAAGGTGTTTTTCTTCTATTAATCATCTTGTAATCATTTTATCAAGTTTGTAAAACTACTGGGTTTTCTTAATGTTTTTCTATACACATTGCATGTTATAGCTCTAATTATCTCCTTCCTTTCATTATTGGGTATTTTTAAATCTTTTCATGGTATATTCCCAAGTTTCTTGGAGTCCAAGAAAATATGATTTCCTTATCCCTTTTAATTATTTTCCTATTCCCAGGCAAATCCCATCCATTATAACAAGACATTTTCAAATTTAATTAAATAAAAAAAGACTTTAACTTGAAGTATTTCTTAATTTTATAAGCTACTTAAAAGTCATCTTGTTTCTTGAGGATAGTTTTACAACATAAATAAATGTAATACAAAATTACTCACATGTCATTTTCTTACTAAGCTCTATTATTTGAGTTTAGGAACATATTTGCATAATTGATTGTAATATATTAGAATTTATGGAGAATCCTTTTTCACATTGTTAAAGTAGATTAGAATTTTCATAACTTTTACAGAATTGTGGATATCCACAGGGAAAAAATACGGAAGACAGAGCCCTGAAGAGAGGGCTCAGTAGTTAAGAGCACTTTCTCCTTTTGCAGAGGACCCAGGTTCAATACTCACATCATTTGGCTCATGATTTCCTATAACTCTAGGGGATCCAACACTCTGTTCTGTCCTCAAGGATGTGGTGCTAGGATGAGTGGATAATGCAAAGGTGGTACATTTACACAATGGAGTTCTATGCAGTGGTAAAGAAAGAAGATGTCATGAATTTTGCAGGTAAATGGATGGAGGTAGAAGCTGTTATGAAGTGAAGTAACACAGTCTCAAGAAAAACAATGTATGGTGTCCCTCATTTGTGTATCCTAGCACTAAATCCTTATATGTAAGTCAAGGTGGGTAATTTGTTAGTAAAAACAATAGCACAGTGACTGATACTACCATAGATACAGCTTGAAGTTTGTCTCCATTTTCCTCAGTTCTCAGATGTACAAGAAACACATTAAAACATATATCAACTTACCATGTAATTTAGGAATATAAAATTATATTTCTACTTACCTGCATGCAACTTTACTGCTATAATGTGAATCTTTAAATATGTTCTGGAATTAACTGATTAGCTTATTTTCAGACTGTAATTTTGGTATATGAGTGATATATATATATTTTTTTACAGTGATTTAAAATTAAAGGGAACAAAAAAAAGCTTTTTTTAAGATTTTTATTGATGCTTTGCGCATTTCGTACATCATTTTCCAATTCAGATCAGGCATATTTCCCTTTCCCTACCCCCCACCGCCACCCCATCCCAGATCATGTATTCTGCCATAACTGTCCTGCATCTTTCTCTCTGTTTTTTTTTTCCTTTTTTAGCTATAAGTGATAATCCATGAGTACAAGCATCCTTCATGCAAAACCAATCTGCAGGCTGTTGTGCCCAAATCCCCACAGCCCCACCATCCAGTGGGGGGTGACAGGTTGTTTGTTCAATCAAGTTGATCAAATGAGTGTCCAGACTACATCGCTGTAGTTTCACCATTCACCCCAATCGGAGCCTTTACATTCTACCACACCCCCTCTTCCGCAGATTGTTCCCTAGGCTTAGAAAAGGGGCACAGGTGGATGAGAAGTAAAACAGTCCACTCTCTCTGGAGCTGTTGACTTGGACTCTGGTCAATTCTGGCTGTTTCCTTTCATGGGCTGACAGTTTGTTCAGGAGTAACCTTTCGATCCTACTAATTGAAGCACAAGCAATTAGATATATAGGTATTTAAGCAGCACTAATAGTTATGGTAGGTTACTTTGGCATAGACACATATGTTTGGATGATATGTTAATCCATGAATTACATTTTTCCCCCCTGTTAAATATGACAGGGTCTTACTGTGGCTTATAACATCTCCTAACCTGTAGAGGATGTAAGCTTGTGGCATCAGCCATGGGTTATTTCTCCAAGGAGAGAGCCAATAGCCAATTAGATTTGGGATATACAGGCACATGGCTGCCTCTGCTGCACAGTATTTCCAGGCAGGTGAGGTGTAGCTGGTGCTGACGGTGGAGTCTTGCTTGACTCAGTGAGACCCATATTTGTTTTATTGGTTTAGTGGCCTTTGGTAACACTCTCTGGCATTCCAGAGGCCATCTGTACATACAAATGTTCTCTATAATTTCTCTGTTGTACAGTATCACCTTGTAGCATTCTCTTTAAGATGATTTAATGCAAAAATTAAGTTTGCTTCCCAAGTTAATCATATATACTCACCCAAAACAACATGGGTGAATTTGATGAAATCTGTGCCTTGATTCCACCCTATAGTTATGTATAATACAACTGTCTTCTGGAGACTCATGGGTAAAAAAAAGGGGGGGGATACAGACAGACATGAAACCCTTTCGTCAAAAACCTTGCAATTCAAATCTTAAAACTAACCATGGGAAAAGATTTGTTTGTTCCAACAGGACAAAATGTAACCAACTTAATGGCTGATAAAGAAAAGATACAGCTTTGCATTGAGTAGGATGTGCCAAAAAGTGGCAACTGAAAGGTTGACCCGTCTGAACATTGAAAGGAAGAAAAGCCTCAGATTGCCATAAACATCAAACCCTTCTGTGGATCCTACATGTAACAACTATTTATAATGAGTCCTAATGAAACTTATACCTTCTAGGTGCCACAAAGGTTTTGATATGAGAGACTTTCTTGCCTTCCCCCCCATAGAACAAGGAGAAATATGACGATGAGGTCGTTCTCCAACTGTAAATTGGAGACAACTATTATAGAGGTAATCTCTTGTAAAACCGGTAAAAATGCCTTCTTTAATTGACTAATAGACATAAGAACTGTGAAAAGGATTATACTCTGTTCAGAACCAAATATAATACTAAAGTCCTTGGGATATGCACTTAGGCAAAGTATATTAATGCAGGAGCTCTGACATCAGCAATGGATTGTTCTACCAGGGGGATGTTGACCAGGGGATCCAAGGCCCCACAAAAGGTAAGGGCTCCTTGCCCCTAAGTTGGGATACCTGCAGGAGGAGAGGCGATAAGACCCTGCTGCCGAAGAACTGACGTTAACATGGGAGGGATGTAAAAAAAAAAGCTTTTTCAAAGAACGGACCAAAACAGTAAACTTCTGAATCAAAAAAGTTTAAAAAAAAGACTGAGAGAAAGACACACGGTGGGACTTAACATGTATTGAAGAATTCATGATTTGCCATGGGAGTTATGGAGAGACATGTATACAGGAACAAGTCTAAATTTGATTAAGATATCTTTTATGAAATGCACAAAAGCTCAATAAAAAATTAAGGAAAAAAGTCACATTTTTCACAAGTACTGCATAGTAAACTCAGAATTTTTTTTTTTATGTGACCTAGGCTTTGGGGAACTAATTTTGTTTGTTTGTTTTGTATTGTAGAAAGTGTAGGTGCCGGGTATGGTGGGGCATGCCTTTAATCCTAGCACTTGGGAGGCAGAGGCAGGCGGATATTTGTGAGTTCAAGGCCAGCCTGGTCTACAGAGTGAGTTCCAGGACAGCTGGGGCTACAGGGAGACCCTGTCTCGGAAAAAAAAAAAAAAGAAAGTGTAGGAAAAATTTAGCAGAGTAATAAATTTATTTGGTAACCATGTGAGACCAAGTATTATTAGTAATATGCACTGTTGAGGGGAAATAGAGAATACATGTGTACCTACAAGGTTATTTTTCTGCTTCCTCACTTTTCCCTTCACGTTATCTTTTTAAACAAATTTTATATATAGTGACCAATAAGATGACAGGATCAAAATACTTTTCTATTTATATTTGCATATCAGCGAAGAAGCCTAGAATGCCTCCTGACAGGGTGCTATAAATAGTTATAGGAAAAAGACCTCATAGCTCTATAGACTTATCTATGTAAGTTCTGATCATGTTTGCAGTCTCCTATACCAAACCAATAATTAGGGTAGCTACACAGATGATATCATACTCAGAACTCTGAGTCTGCATTATTTTTAAAGACATATCATATTTCAGAAGGATTGATAGTGGATACCTTTGGCATTTAATGAAATAATTAGTGATATCTAAATCTGAGAAGTCCCTTAGGCTTTCTTTAAATAATATTTTTCATAAACCAGATAGGAACCTCCACCTAATGTTGTAATTTTCAACATTTTAAACTCAACCAAGACTAAATAGTAAAACTACAGACTTTACCTCAATTTTCTTTGTTAATATAATTAACTTATCAAAACTTAACTAATTTCATATTTTTTATATTAGTGAACTTTGAGTTTGGAGAAAGGATATTGCAGTTACTTTTGGATGGATCCTTATGGTTTTCACAGTTATGAGACTTGCTGAACATATTAAAAAGTATCTGAAAAAGTAAAATAACAATTACTCTACATATATGAAGGATTACAAAGAAAGCAGAAATAGTCTGAATATATAAAGGTACACAGATGTCTTAATTTTGATACTTTGAATTGATATTACAGACCTTGAATTTGTTTTCTAACAGTGCAGCATGTTGCATTAGATACTTAAAAGATAATTTAGTTGATGGAAACAAAAATAATTATAAAATCTGGAACATATATAAGGCATTTATAGAATCCCTGAGTTTCTCAATATAGAAGAAAAAATTTGTGTAAGAGTAATAAACTTTAATAATCAATGGTGAGGTCTGGAGAAGTGGCTCAGCAGTTAGGAGCACTGACTGTTCTTGCAGAGGACCTGGGTTCGAGTCCCAGCACCCTATACCAGCTAACGACAATCCATAACTCCAGTTCCAGGGGATCCAATGTCTTCCTCTGACCTTTGTGGGCAAGGCAGGACATGGGTGCACTTACACATATGCAGGCAGTACATTCATACATATAACAAATAAAATAACAAAACATTAATTTTCAACAGTGCTCTATTGGCTTTAGGACACAAAATTGATTTTTAATCATATACCAAGCTATGTTCATGTAACCCAAGATCCTCCAAATATATTTTACCTCTTTGGCCTGCCAAAAGTCCAGTAGCTTTATATTTTGAAGTTTCTCCTGAGCCACACCAGGGTGGGGAGACATCAAGTAAATGTAGATTCTAGTCTAGTCTCAGAGACTCATTGACTTTTTGACCTTGCATATCATATAATGCACATACACTCTTTCTTTGAAAACCTGAAATGAAAATGCTAATTATCTACAGAGAGAGACTAGAGGGACATAATGTATGAGCACTATATAAAGGTAAGGAATTGCTATGACTCTATTGCTTGAAATTTCGGTATTTAAATGTATAGCAAACAGAAAATTGCATAGGGGAGTTTGTCATATAATGATCAAACAATAGTGAGCTATTCTAGAAAATACTGCTTAAATTGTGTTTCACATTTATCATACCTATGAGCTTTAAAGTTTCCTGAACACATTTTAACACTTTTTTGAAAACTTTTTGAATAAGCAATAATGTTTGTGTTGTAAAAACATGATGTTCCAACTGCTCTAGCTTTGTATGTTCTGTACCCTTTCCTTGGTTTTATTGCCAAAACAACCCATGGAAACAAAAGATGCAGAAAGATATGAAAGGAAGTAATGGCTGCTGAGCAGTTATCATGTAGATGAATAATAGACAAGTGAATGAACAGATGCAAGCTGAACACGGATGCAAAATGAATGAGAAGAAACAAGCAGCAGAGGCAGCCTCCGAGTCAGGCACTGGGAGTGGGCATCCATCTCTCTCTCTCGGAAGATGCTCTGCTGTTAACAGAACAAAATGCTTCATGGGTCTTTGCTGTAGGCATTCTATCTGCTCTTGACAAATAAAACCAAAACAATAGCACTTTTTAAAATTAAACTTAAGTCAAAGAATGCTAAATTTCATAGTGTGTTCCTCTGATAGTTCAACAAGTATTTAAATTTAATAACTGAGCAAGCCCAAATATAATATGCACTATGTAACTACTTCCTGTGCATTCTAAGAATTCCCTAGTTGATGAGCTGAATTCATTGGACCTATGTTTACTTTCGGACGTGTATGACTCTGCCTTCACAGTAATAATAGCTGTGTTCATACTACGTACACTTCGCATGGATTTCCCTTTTCATCTAGGACAAATTTCTTGATTAGTTTAATAGTTTAAGAGCTGTTAAACTTATTACTCCTGACTGTAGATGAATTCAATTTCCTCAAGATTCTCAAATGTTACAGTAAAAGATAGAAATGCAATATAATTGAAAATACTTAATGTGCGATTAAAGAGACCTAAGTAAAAGGTTAAATGATTGAGATAAGAAGGGAAATTTTTCCTTAGATCCCTAGCATAACAAAATAAATTCAACTCCATAATGCAGGGCTATGTTAGTGAGACATCAATGTGGTGACTGGGTCCTCTCTACCCATCTGTGTGACCGGCTGATGGGGTCTAGGATCCTCATCCCCTGCATCTCAACTAGTGAATAGAAGAGTTGTCCCTTCCAGCATAATGATCTGTGGGGATAGTTCTGGTTTGTGGCTCACTTTGACTTTCAAGTCAGCAGTAATGACCCTGATAGACTTCTCAACTTGCAATCCTACCCAGGGGACATCCAGCCAGGTAACCAACACACTGCCACCTGGCAATGCACCATTGCAAATATTACCCAGCAGATCCCTCTGTATTTCCACATTCCCTCCACTTTCCTTCTGGACATACTTTAATCTAGTAACTATTTTGAAAATTGACTTTTTACTACAATAATGGCTGAGTTTCATTTGTATGAATCCAAAAAGTTATTCCAAATAAAGATTATTATAGTTGAGCCCCAAATCAAAATGGGGGATTCCTGAACACCATGACAAAGTAAAACAATTTTAACTGATTCTTATTTCTAATAAATGGAAGATTATGAATTTAAGAGTTAAAAAGTATTTGCCACATGGCTATTTATATAGGGAATGCAAACTAATTGAGTGAATATATTCAAAATAATTTAATATAAAATTCATATTGCTGTTTAATGATGTGTATAATATGAAGAACCTTAATAATTATCACCTCTGTTAATGACAAGATTTTGATTACTTTTTGTGTTCAAATAAGTATGAGTAAATTATAAAAATTCTCTGAACACCACCAAGAAAAATCAAAATGTTCATGTGTGTGTTTGTGTGTGTGTGTGTGTATGTGTGTGAGTGTGTGGGAAAGAAAAAATATTAGAAGTTTGCAATTAATGATGTCTTTAAACATGAACTTAAAATGATGACACTTTCTACTCTTTGCTTTCAAGTTAACATTGCTTTTCAGTGTACTCTTTCCTATATCAGGTGGATCACATGTTATTATGCAAGCTGTTTGGCATCATATTTGTAATTTAGAAAATAGAAAATAAGAAATAAATGCCTTCTATATTGGCATTTTCATAGCCAACTACTTGAAAGAGGAAAGAGAAAAGAATAGCACATAAACCCAAGGATATATACATTAATATATATATATATATGTAAAAGGAAGGGAGGAAGGAAAAGAGGCAAAAATGGTAGAAGAAAGAGAGGAAAGGAAACCATAAACAACCAGCATAATATTGATTTCTATGTTGACTTTTTAAGTGAAGATGTCATTTTAATTTTTAGTAAATAATAAATCAAAAATATTTATATATAAGTACTCATGTATGTACATATACATTTTATTGATGTTTTGTGTATTTCAGACATCATTTTTCAATTCAGTTCAGGCATATTCCCCTTTCCCATCCCCTAACCCACCCCACCCCAGATCATGCGTTCTGCCATAACTGTCTGCATCTTTCTCTCAGTCTTTTTTTATGCTTAGGAATTCACATTTTCCTCCATTAATTTTGTATTACTCTAAAATATGGATACATACTCTCCACTCATATACAGTAATTACAGAGTCTGAAAATAAGTGGTGGGTGGATGGATTCTAGAGTTTGTTGAGAAATTCACATTATAACAACATAGTTGCTTTCAGATAAGCAAAAATACAACAATAATGTTGTTCAGCTTGCCTTTCATCTGGGGAATTTGGTGTTAGCATCCACAAATGAGGGAAACTATTTGCCTTTTGTTTTTCTGGGACTGTGTTACTTCACTCAGCATAATGGCTTCGACCTCCATCCATTTACTTGTAAAGTTCATAGTACCATCTTTCTTTACCACTGAATAGTACTCCTTTGTGTAGATATACCACATTTTTGTCATCCACTCATCTGTTGAGGTGCATTTGGTTTGGTTCCAGCTCTTTGCTATTGTGAAGAGAGCTGCAATGAACATGACTGTGCATGTATCTCTGTGGTAGGAGTCTTGTGGGTATATACCCAAGAGTGGTATGGTTGGGTTAGGTGGTAAGCCCATCTTGTCTCTTCAGAGTTCTCCACACTGCTTTCCATAGTGATTGTACAAGTTTACATTCCCACCAGCAGTGGATGGGTGTTCCCCTTTTCCCACAACCTCTCCACCATCTGTTGTCTTTTGTTTTCTTGATCTTGCCTAGCTGTATTGGAGTGAGATGATATCTGAGAGTGGTCTTAATTTGCATTTCCTTAATTATTAATGATGTTGAAAACTTTTTTCTTTTTTTTTTCATTTTTTGACAATAAGTAATAATTTATGAGTACAAGCATCCTTCATGTAAAACCAATTTGCAAGCAGTGTGCCCAAACCCACACAGCCCAAGGGTCCCACCATCCAGCTGGGGGGGGGGCTTGTATGTACGATCAAGTTGATCAAATAAGTGTCCAGTCTATATTGCTGTAGTTTCACCACTCACCCCAATCGCAGCCCATACATTCTACCACACCCCCTCTTCTGCAGATTGTTCCCTAGGCTTAGAAAAGAGGCACAGGTGGACGAGAGGCAAAACAGTCTACCCTCTCTGGAGCTGTCATTTTAGACTCTGGTCAATTCTGGATATTTCCTTTCATGGGCTGACAGCTTATCCAGGAATAACTTTTCAGTCCTACTAATGAAACACAAGCAATTAGATATATAGGTATGTAAACAGTACTAATTGTTATGGTAGGTTACTTTGGTATAGACACAGATGTTTGGATGGTATGCTAATCCATGAATTACATTTTTTCTGTAAAATATGACAGTGGTTTATATCATCTCCTAGCTACTAGAGGATATAAGCTTGTGGCATCAGCCATAGGTTATTCCTCCAAGGAGAGAGCTAATAGCCAATTAGATTTGGGATATACAGACATATGGCTGCCACTGCTGCACAGTATTTCCTGGCAGGTGAGGTGTAGCTGGTGCTTACAGAGGAGTCTTGCTTGTCTCAAGGAGACCTATATTTGCTTTATTGGTTTAGTGGCCTTTGGTAACAGTCTCTGGTATTCCAGAGACCAACTGTACACTTGCAAGTGTGGTCTCAATACATCTTTTCCATGCTTACACCAGGTCTTTGACAGCAGGGTCTTATTGCCTCTCTTCTTGCAGGTATCCCAGTTTACAGGCAAGAAGAGTTTACCTTTGGGTGGGGAGGTTGGATCCACCAGCCAACATCTCCTTGGTAGAATAATATATTGCTGATATCAGAGCTCTCCTGTATTAATATATTTTGCTTAAATGCACAGCTTAAGGAGACTTTAGTATTATATTGGTTCTGAACAGAGAATAATCCGTTTCACAGTTCCTATGTCTATTAGTCAATCAAAGAAGGCAGTTTTACTGGTTTTATAAGACATTACCTCTATAACAGTTGGCTCCAATTTACAGTTAAGAGAATGACCTCATCATCATCATATTCCTCCTTGTTCTATGAAGGGGAGATAAGAAAGTCTCTCATATTAAAACTTTGTGGCACCTAAAAGGTAAGTTTCATTAGAACTCATTATAAACAGTTGTTACAAGTAGGATCCACGGAGGGGTTTGATGCCTGTAGCAGTCCAAGGCTTTTCTTCCTTTCAATGTTCAGACGGGCCAACCTTTCTGTTGGCACTTCCTGGTACATCCTACACAATGCAAAGCTGTATCTTTTCTTTCTCAGCCTTTAAGTTGGTGACATTTTGACCTGTGGGAACATACAAATCTTTTTCTGTAGTTAGTTTTAAGATTTAAATTGCAAAGTTTTGGACAAAAAGGTTTCAATATATATATATATATATATATATATTGTAATCCCCCCTTTTTATTTTAGGTTTTTATTTATTGACACATGAGTCTCAAAAAGGCAGTTGTAGTACACATACCTATAGGCAGGAATCAAGGCGCAGATTTCATCAAATTCACCCAAGCTGTTTTGGGTGACTGTGTGTCGTTAACTTGGGAAGCAAACCTAATTGCTTAAGTTAAATCCTCCTACAGATAAAAGAGAATGCTACAAGATGATATTGTACAACAGAAAATTTATAGATCCTCAGAAGAATGGAGGAAGCAGAACAAAGATGTTGAACACTTTTTAAGATGTTTCTCAGCCATCTCTAATTCCTCACTGGTGAAGTCTCTGTTCAGCTCTTTACTCCATCTTTTGAGTAGGTCATTTGTCTTCTTATTCTTTGTTTTTTGTGTAGTTTATATACTCTTGATGTTAATGTTCTGTCAGATGTATCACTGATAAAGACTTCCTCCACTCTATGGGTTTTCTCTTCATTTCCTTCATTGTTTCTTTCGCTGTACAGAAGCTTTTGAGTTTTATGAGGTCCCATTTGTTGACTGTTGACCTTCTTGTGCAGCTGCTGTCTGATTTAGAAAGTCTTTTCCTATGCCTGTCTTGTAGGCTGTCGCCAACTTTTTCTTCTATCACCTTCAGGGTTTCAGGCTTCACGTTGAGACCTGTGATCCACTTAGAGTTGATTTTTGTACAGGGTTAGAGGTAGGGGTTTAATTTTGTTCTTCTATAAATGATGATCCAATTTTGCCAGCACCATTTGCTGAAGATGCTATCCTTCCTCCACTGAGGGTTGTTTGCCCCTTTGTCAAGTATGAGGTGGCTGAAATTGTATGAGCTCAAGTTTGGATCTTCAATTTTGTTCCATTGATCAATGGGTCTGTTTTCATGCCAGTACCTGGCTGTCTTTATGACTATGGCCCTGTAATATAGTTTGAAGTCTGGTAGAGCAATCCCCTCTGTATTGCATTTTTCACTCAGGGTTGCTTTAGCTATTCGGGGTCTTTTGTTTTTCCATATGAATTTAAGGATTTTTTTTTCCAAGTCTGTGAAGAAGCTCATAGGGATTTTGGTTGGGATTGCTTTGAATCTGTATATCAATTTGGATAAAATGGACAATTTTACTATTTTAATTTTCCCAATCCAAGAGGTCTTTCGATCTTTCGATATCATTTTCAATCTGGGACCTGAAGGTTGGAAAGTGCAGGGTGAGCCCAAGCCTCCACTGGGCACAGGGTGCCCAAAGCACCCAGGCAGGCAGACCTCACCTGGACTTTTGCAGACTATTGTTCTGCAGGATGCAGGTGAAATCTGCTCATCCCACAAGTTCAGCACACACTGGTGTTACAATATATCCTTTTTTTGGAAAATAAAATATTTTTATTGATGTTTTGTGTATTTCATACATCATTTTTCACTTCAGTTCAGGCATATTCCCCTTTCCCTTCCCTCCACGTCACCCCACCCCATCCCAGGTCATGCATTATTCCATAACTGTCCTGCATCTTTCACTTAGTCTTTTTTTATATTATTCCAAAATATGCATATATACCTTTGACACATAAGTCAAAATTTAAAATTCTGAAAATAAACTATAGGTTGTTTCCTAAACACATTTAGAGATTCACATTTTAACAGTAAATTTGCATGCAGGTTTAAAGTTGTGTAACCTTACATTCTTTTTTTGGAATATGACTACATCTCCTCATTCTATATATGGTAATTACGATGTGTGAGTATAAGTGGTAGGATAATTCTAGAGCCCATTTATAGATTCACATTATAATAGCACAGTTGCTACAGTTGCTTTCAGATACAATGAAATATAATAATAAAGTTGCTCAGTTTGACTGCCAACTGGGGATTTGGTGTTAGCATCCAAATATGAGGGAAACCATTCACCTTTTTTTCTGGGACTGTGTTACTTCACTTAGTATAATTGCTTCTAGTTCTATCCATTTACCAGCAAAGCTCATGATATCATCTTTCATTACTGCTGCATAGAACTCCATTGTGTAGATGTGCCACATTTTCATTATCCAGTCATCAGTTCAATAATCATAAAACACATAAATGGACTTAAAGACAAAAAACAAACAATCGTCTTACTTGATGCAAAAAAAGCTTTTGACAAAATCCAGCATCCTTTCATGCCTAAAGTCTTAGATGGAATTGGACTGGAGCGATCATTCCTCAACATAATCAAAGCCATATGCAAGAAACTCACAGCCAACATCATCCTAAATGGAAAAAAGTTGGAAGCATTCCCTTTAAAGGCAGGAACACAGCAAAGCTGACCACTATCACCACTCCTCTTCAATATAGTGCTTGAAATGCTTGTTAGGACAATAAAGCAAGAAAGTGAAATTAAAGGAGTACTAATTGGAAAAGAGGAAGTAAAACTATCCCTTTTTGCAGATGATATGATAACCTACCTAAGGGATGCTAAAAACTCCACCAGAAAACTCTTAGAAATGATCAAAAGTTTCGGTAAAGTGGCAGGATACAAAATAAACCTAGAAAAATCAGTAGCCTTTCTTTAAACCAACAATAAGCAACTGGTGAAGGAATATAAGGAGACCTTCCCAATCACAATAGCCTCAAAAAAAATACCTAGGAATATACCTAACCAAAGACACCAAAGACCTCTACAACAAAAAATTTAAAATCCTGAAGAAGGAGATTGAAAAAGACATCAAAAGATGGAAAGACCTCCCATGCTCATGGATTGGAAAAATTAGTATAGTAAAAATGTCCATTCTACCCAAATTAATATACAGATTCAATGCAATCCCAATCAAAATCCCCATGAGCTTTTTCACAGACTTAGAAAAAAAAAATCATTAAATTCATATGGAAGAACAAAAGATTGGGAATAGCTTAAGCAACCCTGAGTGAAAAGTGCAGTACAGGGGGGGATTACATTACTAGATTTCAAGCTATATCACAGGGCTATAGTCATAAAGACAGCCTGGTGCTGGCAAAAAAACCCAGAAGCATTGACCAATGGAACAAAATTGAAGATCCAAACTTAAGTTCATATAAGTTCAGCCACCTCATATTTGACAAAGGGACCAAAAAAGCTCATTGGAGGAAAGACAGCATCTTCAGCAAATGGTGTTGGCAAAACTGGATCACCATTTGTAGAACAAAATTAAACCCCAATCTCTCACCCTGTACAAAAATAAACTCAAAGTGGATCAAAGATCTCAACCTAAAACCTGAAACCCTGAAGGTGATAAAGAAAAAGTCAGCAGCAACCTACAAGACATAGGTGTAGGAAAAGACTTTCTAAATCAAACAACAGCTGCACAGGAAATAAGGGACAACAGCTGACAAGTGGACCTCATGAAATCAAAAGCTTTTGTACAGCAAAGAAAAACAAGCAAGGAAGTGAAGAGAAAACCCACAGAGTGGGAGGAAACCTTCACCACTGATACATCAGACAAAGCATTAACATCCAGAATATATAAGCTACTTAAAAAACAAAGAAGTAAGAAAACAAATGACCTATTCAAAAGATGGAGTAAAGAGCTGAACAGAGACTTCACCAGTAAGGAAGTAAAGATGGCTGAGAAACATCTTAAAAAGTGTTCAACATCACTAATAATTAAGGAAACACAAATTAAAATCACACTAAGGTACCATCTCACTCCAATAAGACCAGCCAAGTTCAAGAAAACAAAAGACACCAAATGCTAGAGAGGTTGTGGAGAAAGGGGAACACTCATCCACTGCTGGTGGGAATGTAAACTTGTATAACCACTATGGAAAGCAGTGTGGAGAACCCTTAAAAACCTCAAAATGAGCCTACCACCTGACGCAGCCATACCACTCCTGGGTATAAACCCACAAGAGGCATCCTACCACAAAGATACATGCGCAGCTATGTTTATTGCAGCTCTCTTCACAGTAGCAAAGACCTGGAACCAAACCAAATACAATATATCTTAAACATATGTTTTTTGGTCTTTTCGAGACAGGGTCTCCCTGTAGTCCCAGCTGTCCTGGAACTCACTCTGTAGACCAGGCTGGCCTTGAACTCACAAAGATCTGCCTGCCTCTGCCTCCCAAGTGCTAGGATTAAAGGCGTGCACCACCACGCCCAGCTCAAATACAATATGTCTTAAACATATTTTATATTTAGAAACCTTCCCTTCTCTTTACCCATCCACAGCCCACCCATAAGATTTCATGTATTCTGTCATATATTTTAAAGCCTTTTGAGACAATCTCATGTGCCCATGTGTCCCTCAGTGTGATTTCATCCACTGGAGTGTGTTTGACCTATCTAACATCACTTAAAGAAGACTAACTTTTTCCCACCCAGCAGCGATCAGCTGCTAATAGTCCTTTGGCTAAGGTTGGGGCTTCCTGCTCATTTCCCTGGTTTTGTTTGATTAAGTTTGTGTGGGTCTTGTGCATGCTGACACCATTGCTGTACTTTCATATGCTCAAGTTCTGGAAGCCTGGAAGACTCTCTTTTCTTATGTTCATGCACCAACCTTGGCTCTCACAGTCTTTCTGCCCTCTCTTCCACAAACATCCCTGAGCCCTGTGTGAGTGAGTTTAATATGAATCCTATGCAGGGAGGCACTCATTCTTCAGTCTTTTATTCTCTATGCTTTGGCCAGTTGTGACTTTCTGTGTTCATCCCTCTCTGTTGCCTGAGGAAGCTTCACTGGTGAAAGTTGAGAAACACATTAGTATAGTCTCTATCCCATTTCCACTATTTTCCATTTGCCTAAGGTCTAGAGGTTCCATTATAGATGTCTCACTTATAGCTTGGTATCTCACAGACATTAATTCTTTGTGTGTGACCAGTTGTAGAATTCTGTAATGGTCACCATCTTTTGCCAAAAGGAGTTTCTTTGATGACTGGTGACAGGTATACTCATCTATAAATAAAAGGATACATATTTGGCATAGAGTAATAAATTTTATTTGTTCTTGGAGATCGACCAATGCTACTTCAGCCAGTGTCCAGTCTATAAAGAGGAAAGTCTGCTCATGCTTCAATAGGGAAGCCTGATCTAGCAAGATTTGACTTTGTCCTCGAGTGGATGGAACTGGTAAATGAAAAGCCAAAAGGAGCCAGGAGCTCCCTCCCCCTAAAAAACTTGAGTGACCCCTGAGGACTAGATACTCAACTGACCTTGAGAAAACAATCTGGGCTGTGTGTCCTTAAACATCCAAAAGGAAAGTATAACCAGAAACAAATCAATAGTAAGGCCTGAGAATTGTACTTCAGCTATAAAACTTTAGATCTTAGTAAAAAAACAAAAAGTAAAAAAAAGGCAAAGCAAAGAAAAGCACTGTTGTTTTGCCTGTCTTCAATTCTTACTGGCAAGTACAGCTACCTGGAGGCTGCCACTGCTTTGCCATCCTTCAAAGACATGAGACACAGCTTTTCAACCTTCCAAAATGGACTGAAGACTCATGTCTCTCCAAGAATCCTCCAAACCTTCAGTGCAAGATGGGGACTGCTGAAACATCCAGCTTGTGGACTGAGCAACTACTGGGGTTTCAGCCTCTTCAGAGTATAGACTGCCATTTTTGGACTACCCAGGCTGTATCATGGAGATCAGTACAAGAAGATCAAGACAGGATGCAGTGCTTACTAGACCTCATTTGGTGACCATGGGAAGGGAAGACCCCAGTGTGGAGTACAAGGGCAGGACTGATGGTTGTTTGGGCTTGCCAAGAATGAGCCTTCAAACAATTCTTTAAAGAAAACATGACATCTTTCAACCTAATAAAGAAAAAATAATAATAATAAAGAAATCATAAGCTGAAGGTGCTAAAATTTCTGACATCATAATCTTGATATATGTGTAGCATGCATATATGCATATTTTGAAGTGACACAAATTGGAAGGAACAACAACAACAACAAAGACTGGGTGAAAGAAGTGAGTGAAACAATGACTTCTGCCTGAAACAGTAAACTTCTTCATCAAAAATTTTAAAAGAGACTGAGAAAAAGATGAAAAACATGTTTGGCAAAACATGAGCTCTGGTGGGGTGGGGGTGGGGGGCAGGGAATGGGGAACGGATCTAGATTTGATTGGGAAATTTTGTATGAAATGCACAAAGCTTCAATAAAAATTGGCTTTGAAAAAAGAGATAGCATAAAAAATTGTATTTGTCTAAGAATGTGACAAATATGGATTTTCTCTAGGCTCTTTGAGCTCTCTAGGAATGTGTATTTGGCTATGTTTACAATATCACACATGAGTTCCCTACCAGTGGGTGGGCTTTAATCCATTTAGTTATCTATTGATTACCCTCAGGTTAAAAGTGCCACTACTGAACAATATATGACATATGATATAGTTTGCTATACCAGTCATTATTATGGTTATTAGGCTTTAAAACTGGGATCATTGGACCATTGATTTTGTCTCTTGGTAGCTTGTTTAATGTATTCTAAAACTATTAGAGCTAGTCTTTAGGGAGGAGACTTCTAGGTCAGCTCCAGCTCTATTGCTCCAAGTCCTGTGTTCAAAGTATGTCCTGTCTTGAGAAATATGGACTTAACTTCAAGCTCTGGAAGGTAATAAAGGACTGTGGCAATAATCTGTGTAATTTTGGAAGTCTCTTGGACTACCCTGACCAACACCTCAAAGGGAGGCTTATCCTGTCTGGCATTGTGTTTCTTGTTACACAGCCTTCAGCTATACACATGCACTTATATACAGTCTGAGTATTTTTCATCAGCCTTTTGAACTAATACACTTCTCTCTTGGTTTTCACACTGCCTAAACATTATTGGTCTTCCATCTCCCTCTCCTTTTCAACCTTCTCTTTTTCCCTCCCTGCCTAAATCTATGACTGCTGTCCCACAATTAAAAAATGGAAGCAACCTAAATGTCCCTCAACTAATGAGTGGGTAATGAAAATGTGGTATATTTACATAATGCCATTCTACTCAGAGGTAAAGAAACACAAAATTATTAAATTTGCAATTAAATGGAATTCTAGGATTGATCCCTGGGAGGTAGGGCCATATGATGTAGAGGCTGCCCACCCTAGACCTATATAAAATGCTTGTTGCATAGAATAAACAGATTTGCACCCTCTGACTCTTGTGAAAAGACCAGAATCAAACACAGAGGTATAAGTTTCTCTGCAGTAGGACGAGTCCTTTGGGTACATGCCAATGAGTGGTATAACCAGATCATATAATAGATTCAGTTGTATTTTTTAAAGCGTTCTCCACACTGCTTTTCATAGCGTTTGCATGAATTTGCAATCCATCAGCAGTGAATGTGTCCCCCTTTCTCCACATCTTCTCCAACATTTTATTTCTATTTTTCTTGATCTTAGCCAGCCTGACTGGGGTACGATGAAAAGTTAACATGGATTTATTTCCATTTTCCTAATTACTAAGGTTGGTGAACATTTTTTTAAATTTTATTTATTTTCGTTTGTGTATGAATGTACTGTCTGCATGTAGGTTTGTGCGCCTGTGTCTTGCAATGCTGTGGAGGTCAGAAGAGGGCATCAGACTCCCCTGAACTGGAGTTAAAGATGGTTTTCAGCAGCCATATGGGTGCTGGGGATCGAATCCGGGTCCTCTGCAAGAGCGGTCGGTGCTCTTAACAAACCGCTAGGCCATCTCTCCAGCCCAGTGAACATTTTTTAAAGTGATACTTAGCCATATTTCTTCATTTGAGAACTCTCTTTTCAGGCCCTCGACCCATTTTTTTTTTTAATTTTTTTTTTTTTTAAGGGATTCTACAATACAATGACACAGTTGTTTGCAGATAACAATGATGTTACTCAGTATGTCATACAATTAAGTAATTGGTGCATTTTGCAAGTATCTATGTCCAAATTTTGAACAACCCAAGGTTCCCATAGTCCAGTTGGAGAAGCTTGTATGCACAGGCATGTTGATCAATCAGGTGTCCAGACTATATTCCTACAGTCTCATGATTCACCCCTATCTCTCCACAGCCCTTACAATCTACCACGCCTCCTCTTCCGCAGTTTGTTCCCTGGGCTTTGGGAAAGGGGCACAAGTGGGTGAGAAGAAAACAGTCTAATTTCTTTGGAGTTGTCATTTTGGACTCTGGTCTGTTCAGTTTGTTTCCCTTCACGGATTGACAGCTTTCACAGTGATACCCTTTTCAGTCATACTAACAAAGCTCAAGCTATTGGATGTACAGGCATTTAAGCAGTACCACTTATTGTGTCAAGCTAAACTGTGAGCATAGACACAGATGCTTGGATGGTACGACCCATTTTTAAACTGGGTCATTTGTTTCCTCGATTTGTTGTATTTTTATTTCTTTGTATGTCCTGGATATTATTCTTCTGTCAGGTATGTAGCTGGAGATTTTCTCCTACTCTGTGTTTCATCTTTACTTCCTTGGTAGTTTCTTTTGCTGTGCAGAATCTTCTTAGTTTAATAAGGTACCACATGTCAATTGTTGACCTCAATCCCAGGGCAACTGATGTCTAATTTAGAAAGCCCTTTCCTGAAACTCCATCTCGTAGAGTATTGTCTGTGATTTCTTCTAAGAGTTTCCAAGTTTCAGGTTTCACATTGATGTCTTAGGTGCCTTTGACTTTGTGCAGGGTGATAGATAAGAGTATAATTTCATTCTTCTACAGGTGGAGATCTAGTTTTGCCAGCAGCATTTGTTGAAGATGTTGTCTTTCCTCCAAGTATGTGTTCTTGACACCTTTGTCAAATATCAGGTGGCTGAAATTGCATGCACTCATGTTTGGGAGTCAGTTACAATAAATTATATTCCATTGATTAATATGTCTTTTTTCTGTCAGTACCATGGTGTTTTTAAAATTAAACTATGTAATAGAATTGAAATCCAATATGGTAAGCCCTATAGCATTGCTCCTTGTTTTCATGATTGTGTTTGCTATCTGGGGTCTTTTATGATTCCATCTAAATTTTAGGATGGTGTTTTCTAATCCTGTGAAGAATGTCATGGAGATTTTGGTTGACACTACATTGAATCTATAGATTGCTTTTAGTAGGATAACCATTTTTATAGTATTAATTCTACCAAACCATGGGCATGGGAGGTCTTTCTATCTTGTGTTTTCCTCAATCTTTTTCTTCAAAGACAAACATTTTATAGTAAAAAGTTTTAATGTCTTTGGTTAGACTAGCTCCTAGGTGTTTTGTGGCTACTATGAGGGAGGTTTCCATGAACTCTTTCTCCTATGGTTTGTTGTTGGCATTTAGAAAGTCTACTGGTTTTTGTAATTGATTTTGTAATCTAACACTTTGCCAAAAATGTTGATTATTTCTAGAAGTTTTCTGGTGAAATTTTTTGTGATCTCTCATGTATATCATATCATCAGCAAATAGGGTTAATATAACCTCTTCTTTTCCAAATAGTACCCCTCTTTTCTTATTGCTCTAGCAAGAGTTTCAAGCAATACATTGAAAAACATTGGAGACAGTGGACAGCCTTGTCTGGTACATAATTTTAATGGGAGTGCTTTCCTGTTTTTCTCCATTTAGAATAATGGTGGCTGAAGTTTGCTGTACGTAAGATTAATTATATGTCCCCCCAATTCAATTTCTTCTAGGACTTTTAACATGAATGCATGTGGGATTTTCATCTAAGACCTTTTCTGCATCTATTGAAATGATCTGTGATTTACATTTTTAAGTCCATTTATTATTGTCTTTGATTTACATATATTGAACCATCCCTGGATCTCTGGAATGAAGCCAATTTGATCATGGTAGATGATAGTTTTGATGTGCATCTATATGCAGTTTACAAATATTTTGTTGATTATTTTTGCATCTATATTCCTTAATATTATGGGCCTACAGGTTTTTTTTGTTGTTGTTGTTGTGTCTTTACCTGGTTTACAGATTAATTGTACGTCATGAACTATTAATGCAGAAAGGTGTTAGTTAATACAATGCCAGGCTGTAGGATTTTAACTATGGAACTCTGCAGGCTGAAGTAGGCGGATCATTGGCTTTAAGCCAGGATGTACTACAAAATGAGAGCTTGCTGAAAAATAAAATAAAAAATCTAAACTAGAGCTGGGGATGGTGGCACACACATTTAATTCCAGCACTCAAGAGAAAAAGGCAGGCAGATCTCTGTGAATTCAAGGCCAGCCTGGTTTACATAGTGAGTTCCAAGCCAGTCAGGGCTGCAGGGAGACCCTGTCTCAAAAATACTAAATAAATAAATAAATAAGCAAAATAGAGAGACTAAACATAAACAATCTTAGAAAGAAATTTCCCCATACTCAACCCAAATATTAGAGTTAATATGCCACACTGATTTGTTTTCCATCGTACTGCAAGAAATTAGGAACATAAGGTGATCATAATAAAGAAAAAGTACTTAAAATTAAATTCTTAAATATTTATGTACTTAAAGGTCTACCTGACTATTTAATTATATATATATTCATTTAATTTGATTCTTAAGTTTTAATTACTTACTAGTGTTAAAATAAAGAATTGACCTGACTTACAAGTGACATTATTGACTTTCGGATTTCTTGATAACTATTTTAGGAAAGAGAAATTCATAATTAAATTACCCTTTTCTGCTATATAATTTATGATTGAGAAACAGGTCATTGCCTTGAAGATTTAGAAAACAATAGGATCCTTGTTCTCCTTCTTTCAAATAAATATAATTCACTATCTCTAATATCACTCGCCTGAAAGTATAGAAATATTACATCATCAGTTATATAAGATCATGGTTCTCATTGAACACACAAAGCTGCTTTTCTTAGACTATATGCTGTTTCATTTCTTTCATTTTTCTTAAGTGCCACTATAATAAGATATAATAAAAGGGTCCCTGGTTCTTCTTAACTTAGCTAATGTTTCTTAAAGTTCAGAAGAAGTAATTGTTTATTAAGGGTTTTTTCCCTCCTCAGTTGAACATTTTCCTACAAACACTGTTGGGTCTTTTCTGCTTATTTCCAAATTGATAAGCTGCCTTTATACTGTTGGTAATTACCTATTCTAAATCTTGGTTAAATTATAACAGCTATATTTAATTTCATTAACCTTTTTTCAATTATCAAGATATCCTATCTGTACTTTGAAAAAGCTATGAGCATGAGTGTGAGAGAGATGGCACTTTAATTTTTTAAAATTATGATTAAAATGCATATTTTACAATAACATTTGACAAAAATATTAAATAGATGAAGTTTTTCCATTTTTTATTAATTTCAGAAGTCTTGATTTCTGGCACTGTAAACTGGGTTTCATGTCCACACGTGTGTGCGTGCCTGGGTGTGTGCAGCATGTGTGCCCCAGAAGTGTGACTTACTATTTCTGAATATCTCTTACATTGTCATAAAGTTTCATAGCTTCAACTAAGAGCTAAATTAGCTCCAAGAAGCTAAACACTAATACACTCCCTTTTAAGTATGCAAGGATAGATTAGCTTTTTAGAGAATTTTAAGCAGAATTCGACGAAGAAAGTAAGTTTCCATTTTTAAATATCTTTACCTATTTGGTGATATTTTATTTCACATTTCCTGATTACATATATAGCAAACACCATATAAAGTATGCTGTTCTGACTTATAGTTGTGCAGTTTTATTTATAAAATGACATGAGCCACTGATTTCCAGAGCAGTGATGATCAAGCCTGGCATTCTTTAGAGATGCAATCTCTGATACAGTTGATATCTAGTCTTGTCTTGAAATAAGGTTCCATTTATGAAGCCTTTCCTGCTGTACAGAATGACAGTTTAGTTTTTTAATATCAAATTCTTTTGCCTGTTCCAAGCAAAACAGATGGTTAAGATAATTATGATGGAAATGGCATGCTGAGATAACTGTTGAGAGACCATTCATTCTTGGATTTTTCCTTTTTCCTCTTTTTAAATACAGTGAATAACACTATGGGAGGAAGGAATCATACAAAGTTTTTTTTTTTTTAATGATTTTTAGGCTTACTCTGCAGGGAGTCATGGCACTCAGATGAATCAGTTAACACTTTGGAGCCAGTTGCATCTTCTATCAATTCCAGATGTAGTGAGGGGCTTGTTTACGTGCCCCCTCCCCAGATTCAAAGGTAGAAGGAAAACCTGGGAAATTCTTCTTGGAAGAGGAAGAAACATCAGCCTGAGAAGAAGAAAACAGAGCTGTGACAAAATCAAACCCAACTTACTTTTTTGTTGACCAAAAGAATTTTTATGCAAAAGGCATTTCAAATTAGTTTAAAACAGAGCAGAAATGAATCTGAAATGCCTACCGTATGCTTTTTCAGCACTTTCTAGCAATTATGACAATTTAGGTGGTTATGTAAATTACACAATTCTTGCAAAATGATATAATTATGAAATGTTGGGGCAGAAACAGAAAAGGAGTACACTGCTTTAAAGTGAATACTGCAACTGTACAAGATTGGGCATATGCCTCCTCCTCCATCACCTTTTATAAGTCCCCTGAGAGTCTGTTTTGCCAGTAGAAAAGTATCCACATGAAGCAACTTGCCATGGGCTGGGACCTTAGGAAAAATTGGTAAGGAGATAAAATGTAATGAAAATATTTTGAACTGACTTTTAAAAACTATTTGCCTTCACTTCATTAAATCTATACTTGTAAAAATAATCTATTCACCTAAAATTATCTCCACAAGTATTATCTTAATTCTCAGTAATTTATCTGGCATTTGCAAAGATTAGACCTTTGGAAAAATATTTATGACAAATTTCACTTAGATTGTACAGTTTATGTTTTCACAGTTAAGGATAATTTACTGGGGATACTTCATTGGTAAGATAGGCTCAGTAATGTAAGAACAATTACTATTCATACGCATTTTCAGACATCTTACAACCCTTTTTGGAGTGAAGTATGCAGAATTTCTTTCCCTTTAAAGCTGGCCATAATCTCCTTCTCCACTCTCCTGTTAGCCAACAATATTCAGAATCTTTGCATGCAACGGTGTTTACAAACCATTCAAGAGCTCTTTTTTTCCATATTCTTTTTTGGGGAAAAGGGTTCTTTCCTTTTTCTCTACACTAGATAGTTTTATGGGAAAGAGACATTAAAAAGACATAGCCATAGGTTTTGTGGCTATCAGAAGCTGTTAGTGGACTGACAAGGAGGTCCAGAAGCCTAACAATGCCTTCTGGCCTTTGCGGGTTCTTTTGTCCATCTCTAAACAAGTACATTTCTCTCCTGAGAATCAGAGTTAAAACTGTCCCTGCTAGGCTTCTGCCCACTTAAGTGCAATTGTGTAGTATGGTGCCTGTAGAAGCTTTGTTTCCTGTTTTCTTCTCTTCTTGGGGGTGGCAGAGTGAGGGTGGAGGGAAAAGGGGTTTTGAAGTATGTAAGCTCCCTGTGGACTGCTCCGTCCCTGTATTCCAATTCCAAAAGAATCAGTTGGTCTTTTAGCCTTGACAGTTGTTCTTAATGTTGTAAATACTTTATTAGAAGACTTCTTCCCTTACCTATACACAAGGAGCTTGTATTTAATTCTTTATTGATGATCTGCTATAGGCAATTTATAGAAGTCCCTAGAATATTCATTTCAATTCATACAAATGTATTCCTATTTATAGGTCACTTAAATGATGTGGTCTCAGCTCCTCCAAGTAAGGGAATACTTACTACTGTATAATGTGAACCTTTGATGTTGGAAGACTCCTCTCTCCTCAATCTAACCTCTGACTTTCTGTGACATCAAAAGCAAAATTCTGAATCCCAGTTTAAGGGCAAGAACAAAGGGCACAGGCATGAAATCTTGTCTTACAAAACGGCAAATAAGAACATCCTCCTTTGGCTAGCATATAAAGCACAGTGAGAAAGAGGACAAACCTTTCAGAGCTCCTCACTTAGAGTTGCTTCTGAGAGTCCTGTTTGTGTTAGGCTAGCCAGACAGGGTGGGGAATTGTCTGAAAATTCTCATTTCCCCACCCCTTCCTTTCTACTGTCATTTTCTTCTTTCTGTGCCTACACATAGCTTAAGGCAAGCCTCTTTTTGCACATAAGCTTGCATTCTCTGAGGGCTCTTCTTAGGTTCTCCCCCTCTTCCAGTTCTGGCCAAGACACCTCAAAGATGACTCACTTTTTGCAGCCGGTGACAGAAAAAAACAAGCATGGAAAATAAGCTTGAATTATCTTTGTGTGGCAAAGATAAAAATGCCATTTAAAAATGACCAACATAATCTTCATATTACTCTGGATGTAGTCTAGATCTTAAAAATCATTGGATCTAGGAAAAGGCCATGTTAGAGCTTGGAAGGAGTTCTAGCTGATAGGGTGGGGCCTGGAATTTGTCTTTAAACCAGACACTCCCATTACTCTGGCAGTTACTAGTTTGATGAGCACAGTTTAATATTTCAAGTATCTCTCCATTACTTTAAAAGCAATGAAAAGTAAGCTAATCAATTTATACTCATTAGTAAATGAGTATAAATGTTCTAATTAGGGAATTCTTGGTGCTGGTATATCAGGACTACCTACTTCACAAATTTTGTTCTCTACCAAATTGGTAATTTGGTTCAGCCATCCAGGCAGAAAACATGGAGTCACACAAGCATTTGGCCCAATCTAATGATTCTCTTGCCTTTGCCTCCAGAATCTAGAACTCATTGTGCTGAAGCCAATGAGTAGTTATCCTGCCAATCATTCTGATTTAGAGGGTGGAAGACAAATCTAAACTGTTAAGGGGATTATTATTTTTTCTCTTGAACTTACCCAACCATTGGAAGGAAGGCATTTTTAGGAGTTATTTACCTTCAGAATCATGTGTCTGCTGATACACAGAAGCATTGAAGAATTGAATACAAAGTAGATCAGCAGATAAGAGTCCTTGAAAGACTGATGGATTCTAGAAAAGGAGATTTTAAATATTTGCCCCGAGTCTTTTATTATGCTTTGAATCTAGTACTCTTATTTACTCTCGGATCTCTACTTGGTTTTGTCAAACTTAGAAGGAGCATTACATCAGAGGAGAAAGAATATAGAAAGGAGGACAGTAAACTGCTAAGAAGTGCAAAGCAAACCAGGGAGGCCCTGTGGGAAAATCTGAGAACCAGACTACCTGGATGCAATGGCCCGGAAGATTTGAATGGCACTAACATGCTCCTAAGAACTCTCAGAAAAGTCAGAATATTCAATAAGCATGTTGATTCCTTAATCCCATATCATGAAGTTAAGACAATGTTGAATATTATAAGGAAGACTTAATAACTTTTGTATATTTGATAATGTTACAGATATTCTTCAAACACATATGATCTTTCATTTAAACATGTCAGAATTGCAAATCAGTAAGAGTCAGTCTTATCTCTATTTCTAAAAACCTGTAACACATGAACAGTTTTCAGGAATTATTAGAAATTATAACGGGGCTGGAGAGATGGCCTAGCGAGGACCCGGGTTCGATCCCCAGCACCCACGTGGCGGCTGAAAACTGTCTTTAACTCCAGTTCCAGGGGAATCTAACACCCTCTTCTGACCTCCGTGGCATTGCACGACATGGGTGCACAAACCTACATGTGTACAGTACATTCATACAGATAAAAAAAAGAAAGTATAACATAGAAATTAGCTTTAGGTAAAATTATGAGTAATATGAAATGCTATTTCATACCCAAAAACTATAAGCACATATGCATATATGTGTAAAATGACACTCATATATATGTGCAATGTTGCACATACAGTACCAAATACTTAATTTAGTACAAAATAGTTGAACCCAAATATATAACAAAGCGTCCTTAAATTTAAGAAATGATGGCTGCCCTCCTGCAAGAGTTCTTTCATGTTTTCCTGGTAGTATTAGCTCTTCAAAATGCTAACAAGCTATTTTTATCGAATGTGTTCTCTTTCTGGAATGTTGTCAGAACATACAGCACTTTTTGACAGTTATTAAAAAGGGATACTCTAACATTACTTTGTCTAATCTGTCAGCCAGCAATACATACCCCAAACTTTATCTTTCCCCTACTGGATGTTGCAGCATAATTTTCAAGATGCAAATAATACTAATTACTTAATTGCTGTGAAAATACTTGTGATGGTCTTTCATTTCAGGAACACATATCATCTGTAGGAGTGGGTGGAAGACTTTGTTGAGGCATTTGCACTTGGCAGCAATTATGGACAAGGGACTTTCCAGACAGAGATGTGGTGATATCTCTGAATAGAAAATGATTGCTCTTCATGGGAACTGAAGCAAAGGTAGACATCAAAAAGAGGGTAGTCAAGACTAACGAGGGTAATCTAGATTGGAAAGTTGATTCCGAAGCTGAAGCTAACATTTTAAAATACTTTTTAATCCATAGCGCTACAATAAAATCTGGCAATACTGTTCATATTGCAATATTTCTCTGATCATATCAATTTTGCCCTTGAAGTTGTAGCTACTGTCTCTCTTATTATGAAGTTATTAATTTCTATTCTTTTTGTTAATTAATTGAATATTATAACTTTATAGATTAACTAAAACTTCAGATAATGGCATTTTACCATAAAACACTTTTCTAAATATATGTACTAATTTTTAGATGAGACTTCTTTTTCTCCAATGTAATAACTTTTCCCCCAAGAAATACACAAAGTGACTAGGCTATAGTAAACATTATTGATGATATGGCTTGAGGCAAAAATATGCTCAGCTATTTGTGTGAAGTCATGTTTTCTAGATAGAGAAATCCCATGGGGCTGTTATAAAAAGTGTACTTGAAAGTGAGACTGAAGACAAAACGTCTTAAATGGTGCAATGGAATATCACACAGGAACTCTGCTCTTCTCCAGTTGACAGGCTCTTGAGGTATTCACTTTTCTACTCACTTTTTTCCTAATGCAAGTTCTAGCTTACTACAAAATAAATGAATCCAACAAAATGAAATATAATGTGAAGGTGGTACGACAGGTAGGACGAACTCTGGTTCTAGAAATCAGTTCTGTGTCGCTTATCTGCCATCAGCCACCTCTCACTCTCAGACAGTTTTGGCTTTTTCTAAAGAAAACATAATTTGCACATGTGCACAACCATATCTGTTTACCTTTGTATTATAATTTATCACATAACACTTTTTCTAAGTTCAGTTTATACATTAATTTATTCCAATAAAATTATTTGACTACCTTGGCATAAGGCAGAATATATTTTAATTTATCCTGGTAAAATTAACTTAAAATTTTAACAAATGTTCATTTAGAGACAGGTTTCTCATGAATGACTGGCAGTCATGGAATAAAAAATGGGTCCATTTTTGTAATTATTGGAAAAGTAATTTCCTTGAAGATTGATCCAAGGCTGTTTCACCTTAAATCTTAGCTTAGTTTTCTTGCATTTCTATTGTGACAAACATTTTCTCTGAAAAAAATAGATGATATATAAATATACAGAAATATGCTAATGACAATATACTGGAAATAAGTAAATAATTTAGAATATTTAAAATTAGAGTACATCTCTCAAAAACATTGATGTGCTGATTTTTTTTTTTTTTTTTTTTTTTTTTTTGGTCTTTTTGAGACAGGGTCTCCCTGTAGCCCCAGCTGTCCTGGAACTCACTCTGTAGACCAGGCTGGCCTTTAACTCACAAAGATCTGCCTGCCTCTGCCTCCCAAGTGCTAGGATTAAAGGCGTGCACCACCACACCCGGCTGATGTGCTGATTTTCATATATAGGATAAATTAATTTGAATTATATCAAATTAATTCTGCCCTTATTTGGTGCAATATCGTTTTATACATAGATATTTTCATTTCTTCCTTTATGGTATATGATTAGACAATATGTTCTCTAATTTTCTTTTGGTTCTTTATTACACGCACATGTAATAACATTGATATGTGTATACATTGTGTATCTATATGACTGTGTGTGATTTCAGCACTGTTCCTTTACTAAATGAAATTTATATGATCAAATTTATTATGAATAATATTGTTATTCAAAAATTCTTCATATAATTTGCAGGAAAACATGTTAAATGCACATAATAATATACAGATGTACTTGGAAAAACTATGCTGAGGAGTTTAAGATTTAATTCTCTTTGGTGAACTACAGCAAGAAAATAGAGTAGGTTGTTTATAAGAATGCTTAATAAGGGGCTGGACAGATGGCCTAGAGGTTAAGAGTGCCAACTGCTCTTGCAGAGGACCTGGGGTTCGATCCCCAGCACCCACATGGCTGCTGAGAACCCTCTTTAACTCCAGTTCCAGGGGAATCTGACACCCTCTTCTGACCTCCTCAGCATTGCACGACACAGGTGCACAAACCTACATGCAGGCAGTGCATTCATACACATACAAAAATAAATACAATTTTAAAAAAGAATGCTTAATAAACAGTAGTTAACTATTTGACCCTGAAAATCATATTTTTCACTTTTTACATAATTTCTCTAATTGTCATGAAGTGCCAACCTTTGCTGATTTCATATCAGCTCACATCCATTTGTTAGGTGTAGTAACAGTGCTCTGTGCAGTGTATGCTGCCTCCATTATAAAATTGTGTCTGTGTGTTCACAAAGGTTGCATATGTGATATAATATGTCTTTTAAGTTAGAGTTTGAATAAATATAACAGGGAAATGAGCCCCAGATCAAAAAGGCTGCTTCAGAAGGCCACAACATTAAAATAGCAAAGAGTCCATTTTCTGTGTTGATTTAAAATGTGTTGTGATGGGGTGGGGCTGTGTGTAGTGTCCAGCAACAACATGGTCTTTGTCCTTCAGAGTGTGTTCAGCCTTTTTGCATTCAAAGTGAGGAAATAATAACAAAAACTGCAGCTGTTTCTAGTCTGTGGTCGGTCTGCAAGCTGAATAGGCATCAGTTGTAAAAATAAAAATAAATTACAAAGAACCCTGTTGTTACTAGAATGAACTGGGTGCAGAAGTTAATGATGTAATAAGACTTTAAAAGTCTGAAATTCTCAGTGACTCTAAAATCCTAAGCCTATAGAAGCAGTTTGCTAAACCATTCTGTACAGTAGCTGGTTCAGGATAGACAATGATGCAAAAACAAGTGTATCAATTAATAACATTCTTGTCAACATAGCTTAATAACAGAAACTTGCTGACTAGATTATTTCACGTTTTCCAGTAGCATACAAGATCATTCAAAATATCTTTTATTTATTATATTTGTTCTTTGACATTCATGTACATTTATAATATCACATTCTGAATACTTTGCTCCCTCCCTCTCTCCTTTCTCCTCCTATCACACCCTTCTTGTCCTTACAAGTCCCTTTTCCATATTCATGTGTTTTTGTTTTGAGACCCAATGGGTTTAACCGGGGACTTCTGTATGATCATAGGTTTGGAACTCTCTGTTGGAACCTGCTGTGCTCATCAGTGGTTACACAGTTAATGAGTGACTCCTCATTTACAGAATCTTTCAGTGGCCACTCATTCAGTAGGGGGTATGGGAAACAGAACTCCTTGAGCCTCTCCAACAGGAGCAGCAGGCTGTTAAAAGGCCCGTTCTTGTGCAGTCTTAAGTGTAGATAAACACAGTTGCACTGAGTTCTTGACTGGAAACATGTATTGTTCCCAGTTGTCATTTTGTAGCCCATCTTCTGCATTTTCCATTCTTCTCACCCCTCCTTCTACAATGTTCTCTGAATCCTGGAAATATAGTGGTTTCGACTGTAATTGAGCACTTATTTGTGGCTTCTTCTAAACACCTCAAAAAGTCATGTTTCTCTACATTTACCACATTTCAGTACAAATAGAGGTTTCTTGTATTAAGGCTGAGTTGTCTCTCTTGCCTTTCTTGATTACTTTGTTTTAAGTTATTCTTTCTTTTTCACTGGGGAGTTTAGGTGCACTGTTCGGCTTTTGTTCTCAGATATCTGTCTAAATTTGTGCAATATTTTGAGACTTGAACATTTACCCACCATAATGGTTTCAAAAAATAATGAGGAAAAGAGAATTTTTCTGAGTGTATATTTAGATCTGTGTCTAGGGTGCCTTACATTCAGATGGTAGACCATGTACCTTTATCAGGCCCTGCAAAGTGAATATTTCTAGACATTCATGGAAGAACTGTAAACTCTGTAATAGAGTGTGATGGATCATGACTCAGGACATCTGTGATTTAACTTCTCGCCAAATATCTTTGGTCCCTTAAATAAGTATTATAATCCTTCCAGTGTTGGCTTTCTTTTTTTTTTTTTTAAATTAATTTTTATTGATGCTTTGTGCATTTCATACATTTTTTCCAATTCAGTTCAGGCTTATTTCCCTTTCCCTCCCCCCCCCCCCCCCCCCCACTCATCCCCTTTTCCCCAACTCTCCCGCCTCCTTTCCCCTCTTTTTTTTTTTTTTTTTTTGTTTAAAAGATTAACCACGAGTACAAACATCCTTTTTACCAAAACCTTCTGTACGGTGTTG
>VZQC01007016.1:0-104681 GCA_009823505.1 Rhizomys pruinosus | reverse complement strand
TCTTTAAGGAAGATAATCACAAGGCTAAAAATTTAATAAAGAAGGTACAGAATGCCATTAAAATAGTTACTCATCAAAGTAATGTATAATTGGGTTAGCTATATAGATATTAAACCCACATTTTTTCTTTATCAGTTTGGTTTTCATATTTCAAAACTAAATAATGTGAATGCCTTTAAAAAGTCTTAGAGTTAGAAGGAGCAAAAATATCTATTTTGCTTACATATAATCCTCTTAACACGCACATGCCAGATGGTGTTTCGTAATCGGGTCAGAAATAATGAAGGAATCTGGCTTTAAATCTAAGAATCACAGGAGAAAATAACTGAGTAACTAGGGATTAGATATTTATAATATCATTTTCCCCTGAAATTCAACCATTTGTAATAATTCTGATCTGCTTCTGTCTGTGTATGTGAATTTATTTTTACTTATTTCATTTCCATTATGCCATCTTTGGATTCTGAAAGGTTGTTTATGATGTGGTTGGAAATTCTTTCAATCTTTAGGTAACAATAGCCAACTAATCATTCGATCTGCAGATATTTCAAAATGAAACATACTAAGTAGGTCAAAGCAGCAACTCATGGAAATGGAAAAATAAACATAAATTCTAGCAACTATAGAAAAGAGTGTTTCCTAATTCATATTAGGGGAAATTGACTATAAAGTTAAATTGTCTGAATTCCTCTATTAAGAAGTGAATCCCCTCCTTGTAACAATAGCATATCTCACTATAATGAATCTGGTTTATTATATTTAATGAATAAATTTTGTACTTGTTGCAGATAAAGTAGAAAATTAACCCACTATTTTTTATTATTGTTTTTATTTCCAATTATACTTTTTAACAGATCATGTGATTATTTGTGGATTTGTTAATCTGATCAAAAATAATCCATGGCAATATTTTGTCTTTCTTTTAAATGCCTATATGCAGTGATTATTTATCTCCATATCTTTGACTGCATCAAGACATTGCTATAACACACACAGCAGGACTGTGTGAATCTATCCCCCAAGTCCACATTTAAGAAAGAAAAATGTCTCCATTATATCTTGATAGTTTAAGATGTTTAGAGATGGCTCAGTGGTTAAGAGCACTGGCTGCTCTTAGACAGGACCTGGCTTTGTTTTCAGCACCCATCTGTTGGCACAGAATCATCTATAATCCCAGTTCCAGGTGATCTGACAACCTTTTCTGGCCTCCTCAGGCACTGCATGCCCATGGTGTACTTACCCTATCTTCAGGTGAAATACTCATACACACAAAAATAATAAATAGACTCTAAAATTAAATTAAAATTGCTGTCTTTTATTAAAGATACTTATTGGATTCACTTCCCGTAAGAATGGTAAAAATTATTTTTGAAGATAGAAGAGAAGTCTCAGCTAAAAGTACTTGCTGCTCTTGTAGAGGACCCAGGTTTAGTTCCCAGCACACATATAGGCTAGAAACCATCCCTAACTCCAGTTCTATGGGAACCAAAGTCCTCTTGTGACCTCTGCAGGTATTGCATGACATATAGTGTATGTTCATACAGGGAAAGCATTCATCCACATAAAATATAAATAAATAAAAAGTAAATAAATAAATTTACTTATGTTTTATGTGTATGAATGTATTGTCTGAATGTATGTAAGTATACAAATGTTGTACAATGCCCCAGAAGGTCAGAAGAGGGTGTCTGATCCCCTGGACCTGGAGTTACAGACCCCTGTTAGCTCCTCTGCAAGAGGAGCCAGTGTTCTTAATCGCTGAGCCATCTCTCCAGCCCCTTTTAAGATTATTTTTCAATCACTTTAAGTTCCAAAATTTAGGTCATATACTTGGAAATTTCTGCAACTAGTATTACCAATAGTACATATACATTATGTAATGAACAATGAAATATTTTCTCAAGGAAATCTATGGAAACTACTGTACCCTCCATTCATAGAGGATTCTGCACTTAGAGCCCAGAGTATTACTCAGAGGAAAATGTGCTATTCTCCCACCCCAGCTCTACAGCTCTACTTCATCTATTTTGGCAAGGGAATAAATGAGGCTGTAAAACAGATAATTTCATATCTCTTTCTACAATAATTGATTTCATTTAAACCAAAGTGCTGAGAAGTTCAAACCTAAGGGAAATTGGAAGGACACTCATAGAGTCACTGGTGATAAGAGCTAAACTGCGTAATACCACTGGTGGACAAGCCTGTCAATTTATGTTAATTCAAGAAAAAGTAGCAAATTATTCCCCATCAGGAACAATAAAGAGCAGCAATCACTGGCATGGCAAGGTCCAAATAACTGACAAACTTAACGTAGAATTTCATACTGAGCAAAGCATTGTTTTATAAATAAATGTTAACAAAACTATATTTGTAAATAAATAAACACTAAGAGATTGTATAGCTAAATACCTACTTTATATAAAGTCCTAAAGAAAGATGTTCTTTTTTTTTTTCTTTTTTTTTCTGTCTTTTCAAGACAGGGTTTCCCTGTAGCCCCAGCTGTCCTGGAACTCACTCTGTAGACCAGGCTGGCCTTGAACTCACAAAGATCCGCCTGACTCTGCCTCCCAAGTGCTAGGATTAAAGGCATGCACCACCACGCCTGGCTAAGAAAGATGTTCTAATTGAAAGCAATTGACTCCAGGTAATGTCTTTGGTCCACATTAAAGGGCAATGATAAAGATAGTAACTATAAAATGTACTCAAAATAAAAGTTTGTTTCATTTTCTCTTAACTGATTTAAAAACTTATTGAAAAATAAATTGATGTATATATATAAATATACATATATAAAATGCATGATAGGGTGGAAAGATAGAAATGTGATATATTGGGTAATAATAGCACAAACGAAATGGGGACAAGGCAGTTCTAGTTGAGGAGCTGATGCCAGATTGTAACATGATGAACAGAATGAATGGAGAGAGCTAGACATGATAAATAAGGTTAATTAGCAAAACCGCAAATACGCATTTGCTGTTCTTTTCTTATTTCCACTTCAATAAAAGACACTAATTACATATTTAATAATATTTGTGACATTTATATTTAATAGAAGAACAAAATTAATATAACAAAATGTAAAACAAAGAGAGCTATAGAAGAGAGAAATTAGTTTAGTTGGAAGATGCATTTGGTTCTGATAAGAGGTAGGTGGCAAGCCCTACAACCACCAGTAAGTTTGCTCACAAATATGCAGTTAAAAATAATTAAACTAGAAGATAATCGCATAATGCAAAAGCAAGCAAGGGTCAAGAAATATATGAAACATTTGAACGGTAAAATGTTTAAAAACATTTTAAATGTTTAAAAGTTATTTCAAAGTAAAATGGAAGACATCAAAGATGTTGTTACCTGAGAATGGACTAAAGGACTAAACAAACAGCATAGATGTCAGAATGGTGGGGGTGGGGAGTCAAGGTCTATATTGTCTATAAGATGCATACTTTATATTAAATTATAAAACATATTGAAAAAGAAATGATTGAGAAAATATCTATCATTCAAATAGCAATACCAAGAATGTATACATATGTATGTGTGTATATATGTATGCATATTCTTGTTTGTAGGTTCATATGTGTTTACATCTGTGTGGACAGAGGATATTTCCATGTGTCCCTCCTCAGGCCACAATGAATAGTCTGACTTTTAAATTTTAATGCAAGATTTCTTTTGAGACAGGGTCTCTCAGTGACCTGGAATTCTTCTCCATGTAGTCTAAGCTAGCTGGCCAGAGAGCCCAAGGATTTGCCTATCACTGGCACCACAGCAGCCTAGTGTAGCATCTACAGGCACAAGCTACCACACCCAGTGCTTCTGGGGATAGGTCTCATATCTTGCCACTTGCAACATGGAGGTTTACCAACTCAAGCCACTTGTGCTGTTTGGTTTTGTTTGTTTGTTTGTTTGTTTGTTTGTTTTTAGAATGGATCTACCTGTAGCTCCAGCTTCTCTACAAGTCAGTATGTTAGCCTGAATCTCATAGAGATCTGATTGCCTCTACCTCCCAAGTGCTGGGATCAAAGATGTGTGCCACCAAGCTTGGACATCAAGTGGCATTTTACAACACTTAAAGAATGTTACCAAAGATAAGAGGGACATTTTGTAATGATCAAAGTATCATTCCTTTGGTATGATATTTTCATTTTAAGCATATATGTCCTAACAACAGAGTATCAACATGATAGAAGAACTGATAGAAAGGAAGGGAGAAACAAACACTTCAGTATTCCCATGGAAATGTCCTAGACAAAAAAAATATATATATACCAATATCAATGACTTGAACGATGTTTACAGCAGCAGCATCCATAAAAGCTATGATAATTAGTTTTATGTTACTGTAACAAAATGCCTAAGAGAAGTTTATTGAAAGGAAGACTCAAGATGGCTCCTGGTTTTAGAAGTTTCAGTCCATGATTGGCTGGTTCCATTGCCTTTAGGCCTGTGATGAGGCCAAACATGACAGAAAACACAAGAAAGACGTTTAAGCCACTATGACCAGGATGCAGAGTGAACAAGCTCACTTTTATAACAAACCCTCCCTAAATTCTATTACAAATCAATCGATGGATAAATCAATTTATATTCCAGTCACCTCCAAAAGGTTCCATCTGGGCCACCATGAGATGGCACAACAGGTAAAGGCACTTGCTGCCAAACCTGACATCCAAAACCCGTATGGTGGAAGGAGAACCTAACTCCTGCCAAGTTCTCCTCTGACCTTCACATACATGCTGTGGAACATGTATGCACATTCACATATCATGGATGTCTGCACACACATCATAAATAATAAATAAATGTAAAACAGAAAATGAAAATTGGTTTTTAAAAATAAATAAAGGTTGGACCTCTGAACACTGTTGTAACAAGAGACCAAGCCTTCAACACCTGAGCCTTTGAGGACATTCAGATCCAAACTGTAACACTTGCAAAGGTTAAAGGAAGCAAAATGGGAATCAGTGGCTGGCAAGGTAGCATGTCTCTTACCTGCAGTGCCAGCTACTTTGAAGATTTAGACAGTAAGATCATGAGTTCAAGGTCCACCTAGGCTGCATAGCAACATTGTGCCAAAAATAGTAGTCAAACAATAATGAGGGGATAAATAAAATAAGTTAATTCCTGTAATGAAATGTCATTCATTCATGAAATGGAAGGAAGGGATTAAAGCACTGGCATGTGCCACAACTTGGAGTAAGCTTAAAACACATTAAGTGGAAAATAAGGCTATAAGATACCATAAGAGTCATTTGTAAGATATTGGGTAGGCAAATCTCAAAGGCAGAAAGTAGATCATGAGGTGATGCGCAGACAGTGAGACTCACAGTGGATCTAAGAATCAGGGTTACACCTAAAGCCTGCAGGACTTCTGAGCCAATAAAAATGATTTAAACTTCATTGTGATTATGCGTGCAACTATCTTGAATTTTCAAAAATTGTGGAAATTCAAATGAATACATTTTATGATACATAAATCTTATTTCACTTTTTTAATTGACGCTATTTTGGAAATCTTTAACACAAGAATAGTGGTTAAGGGTTTTTTCAAAGGATATAGTGTCTGATTTTAGCTTAGGAAGCCCATAAACAGATAGTATTATTATCCGTTTCCCCTTATCTTCTTTTATGCCACCTCTTATTCATCGTGGGCAAGAGCCACTTCCAAAACAGATCAGGCCTCATTTCCATTAGCATTTGGCCTTCGATCAACTCAGAGCACAAAGAGAGCTTTTGTTGGCAGATATCTTAGACCACCAACATATTCACCTAGGAGGTTGAGCAAATATCATTGTGGTTTTCACTGGTTTTTTTTATTAGAGTGATATTTTTATTTAACTATTGTGTGGTTTTGTGAAATGATTTCAGTGTTGAAACATATTTGAATCTGGATTAATATTTTTTAAATTTTATTATTTTATAATTAATACAACTTTTAATCTGTAGCCTTAACAATATGATTTTAGGTCTCTTGGCTAAATTAAGCAAGAGCTCATATATTATCACAAAAGATTTCACATTTCTTCTTCATTTCCTACAAATAAACCATGCATTTATTTTTTTTAATTTTTAATTTTATTTTCGTATGTATATGAATGTACTGTCTGCATGCAGGTTTGTGCACCCGTTTCGTGCAATGCCACAAAGGTCAGAAGAGGTGTCAGATTCCCCTGGAACTGGAGCTAAAGTCGGTTTTCAGCCGCCATGTGGGTGCTGAGGATTGAACCCAGTTCCTCTGCAAGAGCAGTCAGCACTCTTAACTGCTAGGCCACCTCTCCAGCCCCCTTTGCATTTATTTTTCTATTCTCTAGTTTGAACATATTAATACTGGAATGTCTCTAAACTGACTACACTTTTTAATTTCAACATAATCTGAACTCCTTGAAAACTATAATCTTATGAGCACAAATTGCTGTCTGGTAGGAATATCTGTGTTTATATGAATCTGTCATACACAGTAACACAGTATATTTTAAAACCAAATGCCATTTAACCTTTGCTCGTTAGTAAGAGTTCAAGCACATTAAGTACTCAGGATAACTTAAGGAGGGCTTATTTACAAAGGATGAAGAACATGGTCAGCTCTGAGGAACTTCAGTTGCCATCACCTGTATCTCAATGAAAAAGAAGGAGAGGAGGAGGAGGAGGAGGAGGAGGAGGCTACTAAAGCGTTAAATGTGTTTTGGAATGAACCTATCGTTTATTTTCGGACTTTGTAAATTTGGTATATGTGTGGAGTGTATATATGTACATTTTGGAGTAATATAAAATTAAAGGGTACAATAACAAAAAAAAAAGAAAAAAAAATCAACTGTTGGGCCTGGCGTGGTGGCGCATGCCTTTAATCCTAGCACTTGGGAGGCAGAGGCAGGCAGATCTTTGTGAGTTCAAGGCCAGCCTGGTCTACATAGCAAGTTCCAGGACAGCTGGAGCTACAGGGAGACCCTGTCTCGAAAACAAAAAAAAAAAAAAAAAAAAAAAAAAAAGTCAACTGTTGGGGCTAGTGAGATAGCCTAGCAGTTAAGAGCACCGACTGCTCTTGCAGAGGACCCAGGTTTGATCCCCAGCACCCACATGGCAGCTAAGAACCATCTGTAACTCCAATTCCAGGAGAACTCCAGTTCCAGGGGAATCCGACAACCTCTTCTGACCTCCACGGCATTGCATGACACGGGTGCACAAACCTACATGCAGACAGTACATTCATACACATAAAAAATAAAATAAAATAAAAAAAATTTAAAAAGTCAACTGTCTCAAGAGAAGCATGATTTACTCCGTATGGAGGGTTGACATAGCCATCAAGCTCATGGTGAGCACTCAGGGACTAAGGGAATCCTCAGCTTGAGCTCCTTGTGGAATGCAGCCTACAGGTCTGAATGTGAAACAATGTTGGGGTCTTTCTCCTACCTTCGACACTTTCACTTTTAGCTTTCAGTGTCGATTTTGCCCTATCTTAGTTATGTTCTTAATGGTTCTTTGGTCACTATAAACTTATTTACATTTGATGTCTTTAATTATTTCAGAAGTTTACAGTTATCTCAGAGTTGTTTTTTTGTTTTGTTTTGTTTTGTTTTGTTTTGTTTTGGTCTTTTTGAGGCAGGGTCTCCCTGTAGCCCCAGCTGTCCTGGAACTCACTCTGTAGACCAGGCTGGCCTTGAACTCACAAAGATTCACCTGCCTCTGCCTCCCAAGTGCTAGGATTAAAGGCATGCGCCACCACACCCGGCCCAATCTCAGAGTTTTGAAACAGTTTATAACACTGGAGCATATTTAAAGCAGAATTCTTTTGATGATTTTTACAATTCATTAAAATGGTATCTAAAAAAGCTCAGTGTGCCAAGGAAGCAAGCAGAAATCTACATGTTAATTTCAATTAAAGGAAGAAAGAACTGGTGATTTCCTCTTACGAAAAATATTACAGAAAGATATTACTTGAAAATAAAACTGAATTATTCTATCAAAAAATTTAGTATCCAGGAGCTAAAGACATGGCTCAGAGGCTAAGAGGGTTTGTTTCTCTTGCAGAGAGGACTAAGTTAAGATTCCAGCACCCACATCACATGGTTGTGGTTCGTCACTGCCTATAACTCTAGCTCCAGGGGCCTTGACATCTGCTTCTGGCTTCCAGTGGAATGTGCACATATGTATAAAGGCTCACACACACACACACACACACACACACACACACACACACACACGAACATGCACATGATCACAAATATAAACACACATATAAATGAAATCATTTAAAAATTTTAATATCCATATTTCCCTATGGAATTCTGTGCCTAACCCTTGATGTAAATGCATTTGGATCTCTAAGGGGGTCTTAGAAATTACCTTTCTTTCATCATCTGATATGAAAACCAGTCTTTAAGAAATAAATTGTTTTAAGTTCCTATTCAATGAGAGTAATGAATTAAGAATCCAGGTTAAAGTCCAAACATATCTTCTATATGGGTAAGAGAGAATGAATATGAATGTATGACCTCACTAGAGTACTAACCATAGAAATGCAGACTAAAGTAACACAGCATCATTGTTTTCCTCAAAGACAAATGTAACTATCAATAATTGTCCATAAGATGAGTAATCTCACAGGAGAATAAACTGTCATTCCATTGTTAAAGCTTCAAGAATTCTTGAGGAAGTCACAAAATTTCTGGTTCAGAGATAACTGCATTATTACTTCTAGCAGTGCTTGTAGCCAGGATATTGCATTTTTTGCACTAGTTCCCCAAGAATCAATGTCCACAAAATGACAAAAAGTCAAATACTACCTGCCTGTGCATTGGCCTGCTGTGTGAAAGAACCCTAAGCTCAAGAGAAATATGCTGGAGCGGCTTGATGCCTTCCCATTGCCCCAGAAGAAGACTGAATATTTTCCAAAGCTGTTTGCTATACATTTTGTAAAGCTAGTGTGTAACAAAAGATAAACACACCAGTCAGATAAATGCTTGAATGCTTGGGGATTTTTCTAAACATCATTTGGGAGTAGAAATCTGTCTATATCTTTTAAATGTTTCTCTATCTTGAGAAACACTCATAAGGAGCTATGTATGAAAATGCTCATAGTAGCCTTACAACAGAAAAAAAAGAAGTTCTGACTTGAAACAGAACAGTTACTATGTGATGTCTACTCATATAGTCTATATGATATTGGAGGCATGCGTTTTGTGTGTGTGGGTGTGTGTGTGCTCGCGTGCACATGTGCAAAAAAGTAGTTCACTAGAAAATATTTCGTCTGAATAAACCAAAGAATGAAGTATATTATCATTGATTAAAAATGACATTCAAAACCTATGCATGGATTTAAAACAGAAGTGGTGAATGTGTGAGAGTACATATGAAATGGACAAAAGATTCAGATGGATATACTTCATAATTAGTATAGCATGGGTAAAGAAAGATGGTCAAGGACTAATAGTGACAATCAAAGGATAATGTTGCCCTTTGGTTAAAGTGCATATCTGTGGGTCACTTCTTTAATTTTCCTAAACTTATTTCTCAAGAGTGGGAATTCGATGGATTTTGGAAAAGAGTAACATAGCTGTCCAAAGTGATTTAAATTGTGTAGCTTAATTACTAGGATGGACAGTGATGGATTTTGAAAGGGCTTTGGAAGTACTGGATTTGGTATGTTTATGAGTCTTCAAATTCAGATGTTAAATGAAAAGTTTGATGCCAGTGTTTGGAATTTAGGAAGTGGATCTATGGCAAGCTGGAGATTAAAGAGCACAGGTCATCTGTTACTTTTAGCTATTATGGTGATTGACATTTTTTATTTATTTTTAATTTTTTCTTATTTATTTCTGTATGTGTATCAATGTACTGTCTGCATGCAGGTCTGTGCTCCAGTGTCGTGCAATGCCGCGGAGGTCAGAAGAGGGTCTCGGATTCCCCTGGAGCTGGAGTTCTCCTGGAATTGGAGTTTCAGACGGCTCTCGGCCGCCATGTGGGTGCTGGGGATTGAACCCGGGTCCTCTGTAAGAGCGGTCGGCGCTCTTAACCACTAGGCCATCTCTCCAGCCCCGGTGATTGACATTTTTTAAATGCAGAAAGAAGATAATAAAAAGGGGATTGAGGACAAAAACCCACAAAATTCCTTTCTTTAAATGTTAAGTAAATGGAACAAAGGGGACACATAACTATAGAACCTCTATTTCCTGAGGAGACTTCTGCATAGGTTGAACTTTATATGGCATATGGAGAGGATGAGTACAGGAAAAGTCAGAGATGAATGGAGATACAAAGCAGGAGGATCTGGGCATGATTTGTAAAGAGAGAAACAGGTGTTACAAATCTATGGTGACAGGAAACAAAAGAAAACACCGGGCTCTGCTCTGTGCAGTTTCTAAGACATTAAACTGCTGAAGCAGTGGGCATCTACTGACTTAGGTTCTCTGCCATAGGTAGGTGCACCTGTCCTAGGGGAAAGGGAGATCGAATGACTTTAGGAAAGGGACCCCTGCTGCGTGGCAAGGTTTCTTGGCCACTTGTAGTTTTATGCCATGGAGATTAATGGAAGGAAGGGCTCTGTCATTCTCTCCCCTTACATATTTACTTGTTCTGAAAATCAAATGTATGTTGAGACTTAGAGCCAAGTCACATTAAAGCTCTGTTATGGTTCTGGCAACCCACTAAACCCTATTATTTTCCTGGCAATAATATCTAGAAACATACTTTTAAACTGAAGAGATAAACGTCTCCAGATTACACACGTGGTTATGTAAGGAAACTGACAGGACAAAGCAGCCATCATGCTGAGTGCTACGTGCTTATCAGCCTTGTGGAGTTGGCTCACTGCCCGTGGCCCTGAAAAGAATTCCTATTTGCCTTTGTGCTGAGTTAAAGAGCCAGGCATTTGCCCCCTGAAACGAAGACATCGTTCCTTCTCGTTTGGTCACAACACCACCAGATGTATCACATAAATACTCCAATGGATAGTGGTGGACTGCGAACACAGAAGATAATCTGAAACCGGCAGATGCTAGCAGTCAAGATGACTCAAGCTGCATTGAAATTTCCTTTGCACCTGGCACTGGAGGTGTTAGCCATGCCAGTTCAATCCCCCCAACACAGATGTTCTTGTTGTACCACTTTGCATGGATAACATTTAGGTTTCTGCTCAGCTTTGCTGTAGCACACAAAAATACTGTAATCCAAAGACCACCCATTTATTAGTGCACCTGCATCTTAGCTACATTTCTTTCATTCCCTTCATTAAATGTTCAGTGTTTTATTTAAAGACATCCATGAGGTGAGGTGAATGACCTTTGTAATCTGTTACATTGGATCACAAAGTGAAAATAAAGATAAAAATAATGACCTCTACAATTACAACAAAATAAGGTTACTAAAACAGAATTAAAATGAACTTTGATTAAGCAAAAGGATATTTTTAAATGTTTTTTTCTTTATTCCATACTAGCAAAGAAATAGAATATATAAATGGTTTCTTTTCCAAAAATAAACTTTCATTTCTTCAAATGCGAAACTGGTAGAGTTTACCTTGTAAGAGACAGCAGATTTTGCTGCATGTGAACCTCTGACACCCCCATTTTAAATTAATAGGAGTGGAGCCCTGTGCAGCTGAAGGCTGACTATGACCTCCTGAATACAGGATGAAAAGCCTTTGGAGAGAGACAAGATCATTACTCCAGAGAATAGCCTTGTGCAGTTGCTGTCCTACTGAAGTGAGAAGGACAGCAAATGTTTTGATCTTGTTTTTATCATTGCACATAGTATCTGTACCTTTCCAAATATCTAATTTTGTCAAACATTTATGAAAAGAATTTCAGTGCTACTTAAGTTTATTCTAGGGAAACATATTGGCTGCCTTTTATTATTCATTTGAAGCAAATAAGTGTTTAAATAAGAGATTCATTTTTAAAATTGATGGATTTTTTAACTTCGATTTTTTTAAATCAGTAATACTTAATTTGTTTGATACCCCTGTCTTCAGTATATAAGCACTGTTTACTTCCTGGTCAGCAGAAAACTAACTATATTCTGATTGATATGAACCCACTGAAAAAATAGAATACCCATTATTAAATCAGTAGCCTTCCACTCACTGAGCAAAAAGTTCTGAAGAATACACAGGTTACCAAGAAGCCAGCTATTTCAGAGAGCAAAATGAAGAAGAAAATCTAAAGGAAGAACAAAGGAGTAAACGGGGTTGACCCAAAATATGTAAAATAGCTGTCTCCAAGAAACTATAAACATCTTTCTGCCTATGTAGAACAAGTTTTGGAAAATGACCATAGATGGAAAGGAACTAGACCAGGGTTCTCAGAGAATAAAGAACAGAGCAAGCTGTACAGGATACCTAGTACTCCTATGTTCCAAAAGGTCAGAGGTAAAGCGGGAAAATACAAGTGGACCAGTAACAGTTAACTTCGTCAAATACTCTAAAATTAATGTAACTAATTTTATTTTGAACTATTTCTTCCAATACAGAAATAAGACTATTACATAAGTATATGCATGGACACAGAGAAACCTCAACACATAATGTTGGAAGGAAGAGGAGCTATAAAGATAGGAAGATATTGGGGCTATTTGAGAATCCCTGACATCCAGTTAAAAAAAAAAAAAAGGAGTTGTTTGAAGTAGAACTTGAACTCCCATTAATCTTTCCCACCTCCTCTTCAAACATGAAGATTAAATAAAATACACATTTTGTTCTAGAATTGCTTTGTTCTCTTTTAGATTTTAAGGCTTTTGAATACAACACACAAGTAGTTCAAGAATCCTGAATACTAGTGTTCTGTGCCATCCTCGGGATATTTTTCCAGATCAAGTAACTGATTTGTCCTGTTTCTTTCTCATATTAGAAGCAACGATGGAAGACCTGGCTTGTGCCAACCATGGTAGTAGATGTGTGCAATATACTCTCTCACAAGGTTCAATTTCATTTTACAGATGAAAGTATCAATTGCCACAAACATTAGTTGTTTTTTTTTTTCAGGTCACACAATTGATAACTTAAATGGTAAAAGTCTGGACCATAACATGTATTAATGAGGTTTGCATGCTCAGCCACATTGACCTATTCTGAAAAGGCCGTGGAATAGAGCTTTACAAACAAAAAGGAGGGAAACTATTCAAGTATCTAAGAAATCGTGTTGCTGTTATATTTAAATGTTAATGTTATTAACCCAAATACTATATTTCACTCACCCCCTTTTTGTTCCATTTACAGTCTCAACCTCACTGGTTTACTCCACGGCTCACAAGTACAATAATGATGGACCCCCCCCCAAAAAAAAAAAAAACACTGCCACCTCAGGATGAAAACTATGATTTAATTTGGCACACATATCACTCAGGACTTGAAAACAAAATATTTTTTTCAGTTAAGGATAAAAAGGATGTATTTAATGTTACTTACCCAAGGGACTCTCCAAAGAACAGGCAATGAGGATTAAGAGCCACACAGTAGAAGCTACTCATATAGGGCATTTCCTGACATTTGCCTATGGAACTTTACTCTGCCTGCTTCTGCCCAAGGGTCCTCGTGATAGGTGGAGATGCTAAACGAAGGACATTATCCCAACAACCTGTAATATTGGCCCCTCAGAGAACAGGGTCCTCATGCCCCCTAGCCAGAATCATTTCTGACAGCTCTTCCTTCTTCAAAGTATTATATTCCAAGCTAAAGTCTGTCATTCCTACCTGATGAAGCCTAAGGGACATGCTAGGGGATTACACTTAAGCGAATTCCACATTGATAGGTCACTGGTGACCAGTCTCGCAGAGGCTGATAGAGTCTACATTGATGGGTAGCATCTACATGTTGATTCTATAGTGGGCAGGTGGTTTAACTTTTGTTTTCTCTCTCTCTCTCTCTCTCTCTCTCTCTCTCTCTCTCTCTCTCTCTCTCTCTCTCTCTCATTTCCTTTGTTCAGTATTTGAACATGAACCCAGGAATGCTAGGCAAGCATTCTACCACTGAGGTAAACCCTCAGCCTTTGTTTGCTTTTTATGAAAACAAAATTTATACACCTGAAACATATTCACCTGGTAGGAACACCAATGAAAGACTTCAGCTTCAAATATAATAGTTTGAAGAAGGAATGTGGTTAGAAATTATTCTGGCTAGGGGACAGTGAGGACCCTATTCTCCAAGGAACTAGTGTTAGAGGTTTTGGGGATAATATCTTTTGTCTAGCATCACTTCCTGTCATCATTACTGCATAAATGTTTAACTGAGAGTCAAAGATCCTTTTTGGGGGGTTCCGTTTGAGACAGGGTCTCCCTGTAGCCACAGCTATTCTGAAACTCACTATGTAGAATAGGCTGGCCTTGAACTCACAGAGACCTCCCTGCCTCTACCTCCCAAGTGCAGGGATTAAAGAAGTGTACCACCATACCTGGCTTGCCAATAACCATTTATACGTGTTGCCATCTCCTTAAGATGGCTTACAAAATCATATGCCCATTGCATTTCCTTGCACTCTTAAGCCTAAAATACATTTGCTTTCGTTATGGACTATTCCTACATCTTTTTAAGGACTTGGCTATACTAGTTACTTGTCTTGTTGTTGTGACACAATACCTGGCAAAAGAACTTAAGGAAGAAAAGTTTTATTTTGTGTTAGAGTTCATGGCTAGGGTTAATCACAGTGGGGAAGGCATGGCTTCAGAAGCATGAGGTGACTGGACACATTATGACTGTAGTCAGGAGACAGAGCAATGAACCCTAGTCCTCAGCTCCCTTTCTCCTTTGCTTCAACCCAGGAGTCCAGCCCATGGGATGGTACTGCAGACAGTCAATGTGGTGTTCCCACCTCAACTGAGTTGTCTTGGATAATACTCACAGGCTTGCAGAAGACCAATCTATTCTAGACAGTTCCTCAAAGACATAGGATTATCTTCTAGGTGATTGAAGATTCTCTTGGGGTGTCAATAATCACACTAGCTTTATCCCTCCATGTCCTGTTCTTGGCATGCACTGATCCTCTGCCTACCCCTTTATCGCCTGTCTGCTTACCTAAGTGGACCTTATACTCTTCAGGTTAACAATTATATATGCCTTCCTTGGGGAGCTCCTCCCTTAAAATTGGTTTATTTCCCTTTCCTAAAAGCTACCTAACAGCTTGATCTATCACTTCACTCCCATGATGCCAATTATTTCAGATATATATATATATATATATATATATTATATATATATCTTCTCTTGCTATGAGCAGGTACAGTCCAGTCCTGCTAAGAGAAGGGGAGCACAGTGGCCACCTGTGGTCACTGTGGGGAACTGACCCCTCAGTGCAGAGGTCAGTTGATTACTTTCATAATCCAACCTGAGAGGAACTTTCAACCCAGGTCCTTAGCCTGGGAAGAGCACTTCCCATCTGGCCTTGCTTTCCCACCTGCCCAAAGACTGCTGGTCTCTGGACAGGAATTTCAAGCTGATGGCTGATGGCCTATCTTCAGCCTATACCCACTCACAATTCACTCCACAGGTGTTGACCTGATTGGTGTCCATCCAACCCCACGCTAGCTTACAAGGTTGGTGGTCTGATAGACCACCGTCCGAAATCCAGGACTGCTTTGGCCTGTATATTGGGAGACGTTTATGGTGCATGGATCTTAAGAACAGCACAGAAGTTCTCCTGCATCCCTGGGAGAATCCTGAGGAGGAAAGACATCTGCAGGTGGAAGAGAAGTGACCACATTTAGGGGCAACAGAACCATACTGTCTCAATCCACATGGCCATGATCAGGGCAAGTTAGAGTCCCAGGAAGAGTAGTGGCTGTGTGGAATACCAGAAGCTGTTCCCAAACTTTTCTGAGTGTTATATCATATTTATAGAAGAAATAAACCATTTAAATAAGTGCCTGAAAAGGAATTTCTGGTAAGATGAAGTAGGGGGAACCTGGAGACAGAGCTGAATTGATTAACCAAGTAAAAATATATTTCAGAAATACTTTAAACATTGTTGCAAATTGATGAGCACACTAAGACACAAAAAATGAAAACTTATCTAGCAACATTAACTTTCCCAAGTTAAAAAAAAATTATTACAGGGGCCGGAGAAATGGCTCATCGGTTAAGAGCACTGGGTGTTTTTGCAAAAAGTTCCAGGTTTTTTATCCCAGCACCCACATGATGGCTAAAAACAGCCCATAACTGCAGGTCCAAGGAATCCAATTCCCTCTTCTTACCTCTGCAGACATTGCATGACACAGGTGCCCTTACACCCATGCAGGCATAACATTCATTCATATCATATTTTTTAATTCTTTATAGTCAGGTGTGGTAGCACATTGCCTTTAATCTCAGAACTTGGTAGGCCAAGGCAGGTGGGAAATCAAGACCAGGCTAATTTACATACCCAGTTCCAGGCCAGCCAGGGTTATAGGGAGACCCTGTCTCCAAAAGGAAATCACAAACTAGTCATTACCTCATATTAAGAAACTGCTAGAAAATAATTATCATAAATGAAGGAGAGAAGCCATTTATAGCATTGTTTCTCCTTGAACTGACTCATATGAGCATACGTTCCTCTTCCACCCATGACCCTGTTTGTAGCATCATTTCTGTGGGAAATAATTGTTGGTATATTGACAATGTGAGTCTTACATATTTTGTAACATTCCAGAAACACTCAAAATTTATTCTTAATAAGTTTACTAAGAGGTTGAATCATTTAGTTCTCCTGACAAAGAACCAATTAAGTTTTATGAGACTATTTAGGTTACATCAATTTTTCACTCACTTGTGAATCCTGTATTTTCTCAACAGACTTATATGCCCTAACTTAAAATGTGTGGGGAGTGGTGGTCTCCCATAATGGAGAAATATATATTGGTGATTTAATCAGAGATCTCAGACTGATCATTTTCTCAACAAACATAGAGATAGTCAGAAGATTTAGTTCCCAAGGCTATTTGAAAAATGTTGTAGAAAAGCCTCAATAAAAAAAATCATTGACATCTGAGTCACATACAAGTAGAACATCAATGTATATATAAGCCTGTCAGTATGCAAGAATCCATATGTTCAAATTTCAACTATATTGACAGAGCATGTTGAAATATGTGGACAAAAGCACTGTCTTCATTTCCTGAAAGTGTGTGATTTGATATATAAAAGATGGCAATTTCCATATGTGTTTGTTGTGTTTTAGAAAGAGTAAAGGGCATTATTTAGGTACTGTGACATTAGTAGGCATCCACTTATTTCCTCCAATCATGTTATGATTATCAATCAGTGCTATCTCCAATCATTTATTTTTTTTTTACAAATAGATGGCACTGGGTAGCTCAGTTAACAGGACAAAGGGATAAGCATTCTATGGTTCACTAGGGAGGAAAAGATAGGGACAGCAGTTAAATACCTCTTAAGGATGCTATCTGACAAGAAACTTCAAGTTGTCTAAACATTACAGGCTATCTATCAGCATCAGAGTTTCTGTCTTATACCTGCTGAAGTGGATGAAGACTAAACATCTTTCCAATTCTCACCAAAATACATGCCATTGAATACTTTGTTTGCAATGAGTTCATCTGAACTAACTTCTCATGCCTCATAGTTTTCTGATATTTCATAGGGACCCTATGCTGAGGATTATATATGATGTATTCTATGAAATTCGATGAGGTGATTTTTACTTAGACTAGGATGTGCATGAAGACTCCTTAGAATTATGTATTACATAACCTGCCCAGACACATACACACCCGCAAGCTTACTGACCTTGATAATCCAAAGGTCTGGGCTGGAGAGATGGTCTGGCGGTTAAGAGCGCCGACTGCTCTTGCAGAGGACCAGGGTTTGACCCCCCAGCACCCACATGGCGACTGAGAACCGTCTTTGACTCCAGTTCCAGGGGAATCCGACGCCCTCTTCTGACCTCCGCAGCGTTGCACGACACGGGTGAGTGCACAGACCTGCATGCAGACAGTACATTCATACACATACAAAATAAATAAAATTTAAAAAATTAAAAAAAGATAATCCAAAGGTCTTCTTTGCATTACTACACCCTTGATGACTAATTCCTATTTAAATACCTTTGTGTTAAGTATGCTGGCTGTACATAAAGAATCACTAAAGGTTCTCTGTTTATTGCTTCTCATTACTCCCTGTGAATTTATTTCTTATTGAAATGAGAACATAAGAATAAAGAGAAACCAAAATATGCGTATTAGTATGTATATTCAACTCTATGTCTATTATTGATTTTTCAGTTTATTATTTATTCCACAGCCCAAATTATTATTGGTTATCCTATTTATTATCATAAGAGAAAGTTCTGTGAGTGTTTGTGTGTGTGTGTATGTATGTGTGTATGTGTTTGTGTGTGAGCGTGTGTGTGCCCTTTAATTTAGGTGTAAAATCTTTGAAGATAGAACAAATAAACGTTAGAACTTTTTTTTATACTGTTCTTTTTGGTACTGGCCCTCAAGCAGAAATGATTCGCACATCTGTTGACTTTTTTTTCACGTTGCACACATTTGCACCTTTTTTTAAATGTTGACTGAATCGCTTAATTGTAGACAAGCGTTCATTTTAATGTAAATCTTACAGTATTACATGAGTGAATGTATGAAAATAGCTTGGAACAGTTTAAATTGGGCAGAATTCTGCTTTGATCATAATGTGCCTCTTCAGCATTAAAATAAACTTGCAACATATGCTGAAAAACATGTGTAATAAGTAAGTGCCTCTCGAATGGTGACTTATCTGGGAAAAATAAGTCATCATTTAATATAAATCAAAATTCAGAACACACTGTTAGTGCCAAGCAATGTGACCATATGATTAGCACCTTCTATTCACAAGCAAGTACCTGACTGTTTCTGCCCCCAAATAAATTTTTGTCTTAAAAACACACTTAAATTTAAATCATTATTTTATCTAGTTAAAAATGTAAATTTCTTAGTAAAAGGCTGACACTTTGTATTGTTTCAGAGTTACTCATAATTTATTTTATGCTATTGAAATATGCCCAAAAAATGTGATAAATTGACTTTGATTTTGGAGTGGTGAATAGAAGTAAAGAAGTTAATTCATGAGTCATAAGGCTGGGCAAGAATTAGTGAGGACAGAAGAATCATAAGAAAGATAATGGCTAGATAACAACAGCTTCTTACTTTCTAAAATACAATGAAAAGTTATTATTAATGACAGATATTCAAAAATCTTTCTGTAACCTTGAAGTACGAGGGTTAGCTGTGACAGCATGACAAAGACCTAGAAATTGACTGAAATTGTCACAAATAATTTATCTTCTTTGACTTTTTCTCCATTTGTGGAATTGTATCAGTAAGGAATTTTCTGATTACATGTTAAAAATAAATACAAGTAACAATGGCTTACACATAGGCACAAACACTATGAGGGCACATTAAATATTAAAGATATGAGGAACTAAACAGAACAAGGTAAATCTAAGAAATCATTATACAAATATTAGTTGAGTGTGCTGGTCTATATCCCAGCATTTGGAAGACGGGGTAAGAGAATCAGGATTTCAAGACCAGCCTCAGCTATAAAAGCAAGTTTGAGGCCAGCCTGGGCTATATGAGTCCATGTCTCAAAAACAAACAAACCAACCAACAAACAAACAAGCAAACCTAGGGTCTTTTACTATTCCTCCTATTTGACTAGTGATGCATTTATAGCAAACAATCAGCCTGGAGAGATGTTTCAGCAGTCAAGGGCACTGACCACTCTTACAGAGGACTCAGATTTGATTCCCGGCATGTACATGACAGCTAACAACCATCCTGTAACTCCAGTTCCAGGGGATCTGACAACCTCTTCTGACCTTCAAGGGCACTGCCAGACATAGGTGCACTTACATACCTGCAGGCAATATATTTACACTCATAAAATACTTTTATAAATACCTAAATAAGGAAAGACTAATCGAAAGGTAATCAATGTTTACCACTAATCAAATACTTTTGATTATAGTATTGTATTTGCCGCTTCAAGAAACCTCTCAAAAATCTAAGCCAATTCTTCCCATGTACTGGGAATTCTCATTTTAATCTGAATTTGAAGGTGAAGGTAACGGTACATTTCTTTAAGAAACAACATAGAAGACCACAAAGAAGGGTCCAAGTACACTTAATTCAGTATGGTATTAGGAACTAAGCAGATGCTATTGGTCACCACCTCTGTGCCTGTTTGTGATTTGGAGAATCTTAACACAAATCAAGGAACTCCAAAGCAACGGAATAGATAACGCTCATCCTCAAAGATTTTAACATAATTTGGAAATAATGTTCAGATCTATGAACACACACATCTATATCTATATCTGTATTTATACCTATATCTACCTTCTCCAAGCAGCCATCTCTGTAAAGAGCTCTATATGAATATGCAACAGACCCCACAATTGTTGGCACTTCTGGAACCACATTTAGCAGTGTTCTACCTCACTTGCTTGTATGCTAGTTTTTGCTTTGTATTCCAACCTTTCCTGTCTTGGTTGGTGGATCGACATTGGCCTATCTCATAAGCCTAAACTGGGGGTTCTTGTCTCTCTCAGCTCTTGCCACTTGCCTGTCAGCAAAATTTTTCATTGTATCCCTGGAGAAATCCTCATTTTATGCAATGGACAGAGCTTGGCTTAAACGCCTGGTCTACTTTCATCAAGATCACCCTGCTGCTGCTTCTTACTTGCATTCCATTTACAGTGAACTGTTTATGCCTCCCTCTCAAGTGAGGGATAAACTCTGTCTTGGTCTTAATTCTCAAGGTAATGATATTGAAAGGTGGGGCTTTGGGAGGTGATTAGGTCACAAGGACAATGTTGTTGTCAATAGGATTAGTATCATTTCTAAAGGAATGTTAGAGAGTTCTCATCCCCATTCTATATCATATTTGATCACAGCAAATAGGAGTCTATAAACAGGCCTCATTAGACATTGCTGGTAATTTGATGTTGGATCTCTCAGCCTATAGAGCTGAAAATAAATTTCTGTTGTTGATTACCTGCCCAGGGTATGGTGTTGTTCTTACAACATGCTGAACAGACTGAGATCCATTATATTCCATAAATATTCCTTCCAACATGCAATCTACAGCCTGGTCAGATGACTCAGTGGGTAAAGGCATTGGTTAATGAGATAGCCACCAAATGATCACCTTAGTTGGATGCCTGGGCTTCACATGGTAGAAGGAAAAAGCCAGGATGGAGAGATAGCCTAGCAGTTAAGAGCACCGACTGCTCTTGCAGAGGACCTGGGTTTGATCCTCAGCACCCACATGGAGGCTAAGAACCATCTGCAACTCCAATTCCAGGAGAACTCCAGTTCCAGGGGAATCTGAGACCCTCTTCTGACCTCCGCGGCATTGCACGACATGGGTGCACAAACCTACATGCAGACAGTACATTCATACACATACAAAAATAGATTTAAAAAATTAAAAAAAAAAAAAAGGAAAAAGCCAACTCCCCAAAGCTGTCGCTATGGGGCTAGAGAGAGGGCTCAGCAGTGTAGAGTACTGGCTGCTCTTGCAGAGGACCCGGGTTTAGTTCTCACTATCCACAAATTGAGGATCCAAACTTGAGCACACAAAATTTCAGCTACCTCATATGTGACAAGGGGGCCAAGAAGAGTCAATGGAGGAAAGACAGTATCTTCAGCAAATGGTGTTGGCGAAACTGGATCACCACTTGTAGAAGAATAAAACTAAACTCCTACCTCTCACCATGTACAAAAATCAACTCCAAATGGATCAAAGACCTCAACATGAAACCTGAAACTCTGAAGGTAGTAGAAGAAAACATTGGCAGCAACCTACAAGACATAGGGGTAGGAAAAGAATTCCTAAATCAGATAGCAGCTGCAGAGGAAACGAAGTCAACAATTGACAAGTGGGAATCGCATTAAACTCAAAAGCTTCTATACAGTGAAAGAAACAATCAGTGAAGTGAAGAGAAAACCCACAGAGTGGGAGGAAACCTTCACTAGTGATACATCTGACAGAGCATTGACTTCTAGAATATATACACTACTCAAAAAGAAAAGAGAAGAAAACAAATGAGTCACTCAAAAGATGGATTAAAGAGCTGAACAGAGACTTCACAAATGAGGAAATAAAGATGGCTGAGAAACATCTTTTAAAAATGTTCAACAGTGTGAATAATTAAGGAAATTCAAATTAAAACTATTTTAAATTATCATCTCACTCTGATAAGATTGGCTAGGATCAAGAAAATAAATGATACCAAATGCTGGAGAGGTTGTGGGGAAAGAGGAACACTCATCCACTGCTGGTGGGAATGTAAACTTGTACAACTACTATGGAAAGCAGTGTGGAGAACTCTGAAGAGACAAGATGAGCTTACCACCTCACCCAACCATAGCACTCTTGGGTATATACCCACAAGACTCCTACCACAGAGATACATGCACAGCCATGTTCATTGCAGCTCTCTTCACAATAGCAAAGAGCTGGAACGAAACCAAATGCCTCTCAACCAACAAGTGGATAGAGAAAATGTGGTACATCTACACAGTGGAGTTCTATACAGCAGTAAAGAAAGATGGCATCATGAACTTTGCAGGTAAATGGATGGATCTAGAAGATATTATGCTAAATGAAGCAACACGGTCCCAGAAAAGCAACTGACGAATGGTATCCCTCATTTGTAGATGCTAGCACCAAGCACCAAGGTGTAAGGCAAACTGAGCAACATCAATGTTATATACCCCTTTCCCTGAAAGCAACTGTGCTCTGATAATGCAAAGCCCTTAACAGGCCCTAGAATTAACCCACCACTTATTTTTAGACTTTGTAATCTTGGTATATGGGTGGAAGATACGTAGACATATTTTAGAGTAATATAAATTTAAAAAGGAAAAATCTGAATCCTGAAATATGATATGGAAATGACAATCAGTTTTTGTACAGATATAATTTTAGTATAGGTGTGACATATATATGCATATGTTGAAGCAATACAGATTGGAGGGGACAACAGCAGAGGAACTGGGACTGGGAACAGACTGAAACAGTAAAGTTCCCCCAAGGACAATAATCCTCGGCTTTGAAAAATTTTGAAAAGAATCAGAAAAAGATACAGGGCAGGATGGCAAGGTGCATGAACTTGGGGGGGGTAGGGGTTATAGAAGGGGAGATGAGTTTAGATTGCACTGAGAATTATGTATGAAATGCACATAAATTCAATAAAAATGTTGAAAAAAGAATTATGAAACAATATGGATAATGTAGCAAAATAAGCATGAAGTAACCTAGAATGATTAAAAATTCTTGCCAAAATTCCCACAAGAGGAAACAAGAAAATAAAGTGGACATGCATAGAAGTATAAAACTAGAAAAAAAAAGTATAAAACTAGGTGTTGCTTGTGGGTAGTGTGGCACAGGAGGGTTGTCCTAATATACTTATGTTTAGCCTGCTCAACAATAAGGACTGGTCATATAGTCTGCTAGGCATTGAAATGGATAACACGTGATATGCACCACTTTAATCCCCGTGTCTTACATACTGGGGACCATAGCATAGGTATCTAATTCTGATTCTGCTCTACAGATTTGATTAGGTACCAAAGGTGTCCAAAAATACCATGCTTTTATGACCTTTAGAAGAGAACTATTGGGATAAGATCTGGGAATTTGCATAGAGAAATGTTGGAAATAAAGTTAGTATTATGAATAGTTGAATGCCAAGCTTCTTACTCTTTACTGAACTCTAAACAATTAAAGATACAGTGGGGCAGAGAGCTCCACAGGTGTGTAAGAGACAATGAATATGAGAGTATACATTGACCAGAAGTCACATACCAGAAGTCACATTGCTTGAGTGTCAATGCCTTGCAGGTTACACTAACCCAACTGGACTGGCTACACTAAGTAGATTTTTTTTTCTTTTTTTTTTTATAATTTTTTTTTTCTTTTTATTTATTTCTGTATGTGTATGAATGTACTGTCTGCATGCAAGTCTGTGCACCCGTGTTGTGCAATGCCGCGGAGGTCAGAAGAGGGTCTTGGATTCCCCTGGAGCTGGAGTTCTCCTGGAACTGGAGTTTCAGATGGCTCTCAGCCCCGACGTGGGTGCTGGGGATCGAACCCGGGTCCTCTGCAAGAGCGGTCGGCGCTCCTAACCGCTAGGCCATCTCTCCAGCCCCCGATTGTTTTTTTTTTTTTCATTTTAAATTCAGTGTTTAGAAAGATACATGGTGGATATATTTGCTAAAGCAAGTAAAAAAGCCATGGCCAGGTGTCCTAGTTTGCCTTCCATTGCTGTGACAAAACACTCTGACCGACACCAACCTGGGGAGGAAAGGGTTTATTCAGCTTACATCTCCTGGTTCACAGTTCATCACTCAGGTAGCACAAGGCAGGAACTCGGGCATGAACCGGGAGGCGTGTGCTGAAGCACAGGCCAGAGAATGCCGTCCACTGGCTTGCTCCCTGGCTCATGCCCAGCCTGCCTTCTTATACCATTCACAACAACCTGCCCGGTGGCACCACCCATAGTAGGCTGGGCCCTCCACACTGCTCGACCATCGAAGATACACCACAGGTGTGCGCCACAGGCCAATCCAATTTCCCCAACTGAGGCTCCCTCAACCCAGGGTGTCAAGTTGACACTAAAGCTATCCGCAAAATGACCCCTTGTCAAACTTGACACACAAAAACACATCACTATTAAACCACCCCTTCCAGTTCTTATCCCCAAAGTATGATGTTAACACTAATCACAACCTAAGACAGTCACCTAAAAGCCCCCAGGGTCCTTAAAATGTCCAAACGCTTTAAAAGTTCAGTCATTAAAATCTCTAAACTGTGGGCTGCTGTAAAATCCAAAACAAGTACTGCTATTTCAAGGGAAAGGAAAGCACTCACTCAAACAAAATCTAAGTCCAGTAAAGTAGCTCAAGGCTGGACACTGGATTACTCACGATCTTCTGGGCTCCAAAGGGTCTCGGCAGCTTCCCTCTCCGACTCTGCCTCCGTGGCACACACGACTCATCTCGCAGGCCCAGGCCGACTCCATTCCACACCTGCCTACTGCTCTTGGTGGTCGTCCCAGGGTACCGGCATCTCCAAAAGCTGGGTCACCACTGAAACTGAGGCAGCACCTTCAACCAATGGTCTCTTCTGACCTCTCCTGGTGCAAACCCAGTTCTCTCTCCGTGACCCCTGGAATCCTGGGGTCTTCACAGCAACGCGAGGTGCACTTCCACCAATGGTCTTTCCTGACCTTCACAGTGCCAACTCGGCTTGCTCTCTGTGGCCCCCTCAAATTTCAACATCGAACCATATAGGAGACTCTTACAATTAACCAAGTCCTGCTTCTGCTTGATATGGAGGCTCAGGCCCCTCTGGACCACAGCTTTCTGTGTGCTGACCCTGAAGAAATTCTTCCCAGAAGATTTCACCACAGTGATGCTGGTCTCTTGTTACTTACAGCTGATTTTTCAGCCCCAGCTAACCAGCATCAATTGTCCCAGTACAACAAAGATTTCACTTCAGGTTCTGGTCTCTTGTTACTTACAGCTGATTCTTCAGCCCCAGCTGACCAGAACCCACAGATTACACAGTCCTGATGATCTCTGTTTCCCTTTAAAACTTGAAACTTCACAAGCCAGGCCTCCATCTTCTACAAATCCTTCAGCAAAACTGCTCCAAGCTCCACAGCAACAATCTTTAGATATTCAATGATCTTTTTAGCCCAAAGTTCCAAAGACCTCCACAATCCTTTCCCAAAACACCAAGGTCAGGACTGTCACAGCAATACTCCACTCTTCTGGTACCAATTTCGGTCCTAGTTTGTCTTCCATTGCTGTGACAAAACACTCTGACAGATACCAACTTGGGGAGGAAAGGGTTTATTCAGCTTACATCTCCTGGTTCACAGTTCATCACTCAGGTAGCAAAAGGCAGGAACTCAGGGCAGAAACCTGGAGGCAGGGGCTGAAGCACAGGCCATGGAGGAATGCTGTCCACTGGCTTGCTCCCTGGCTCATGCCCAGCCCGCCATCTTATACAGTACACAACATCCTGCCCAGGGTGGCACCACTCTTGTGGGCTGGGCCCTCCCACACTGCTCGACCATCAAGAGAATACTCCACAGGTGTGGCCACAGGCCAATCCAATGGAGCCAATTCCCCAACTGAGGCTCCCTCAACCCAGGTGTGTCAAGTTGACACTAAAGCTATCCAGCACACCAGGTTCAAGCACAGTTCAACACAAGTGCTCCCACCATTTTGAAGCCAGAATGGCTCTTCTAATACAAGAATAGATCAGGTTGCCAGAGGTTGAAATTTATAGCCAGATCTGAGTCAATGGGGAAATGTGGATGTGTCCTTTCGTGTATGAAGTACAAGTCCCTTTTATGCCGTTTTTACTATTATATACTTAGCACCTAGCCTAGCAACTGACACGTATGATTTTAATATGCTTCTTTTTTTGGTAATTTCTGAGAACATAATAAATCTGTGGCAAATAACAAATGTATTGATTTGTAATACTGCTATCCAGAAAGCTAATATTCCGTTTTGTCAACTCTAATCATAAAACATTAGGATAATAAGATTATTGTATTAATTAATAAATCCCAATAAAGAGTTTCATTACTGTGGCTCTCCACCCTGTTCTAGAAAGCTTTGTTCTTCTTAATAATTGAGCCTACTGGAGTTTTTGATTCAATTTTACACCAAGAATATCTAGTGCAATCTCTTTATTCCCACTCCTTGTAGCAATAACACCAGTCTGGGTTTTCTTTCTGTTGCAGGTTCGCAGTAAGCCCAATGCAGTCCATTGCCTCCTACGGAGTGTTAGCTCATTAATATATACCCCCATTGGCTTCCTGGGAATTCTCATAGTCTGGTCCTTGCCTAATTGCATTTCACAATTATCTTACCCAAGTGATTTCTTAGCTTACACAATTGTATTTGTTGTTCTTTATTTCTATTCATTCTCTATCACCCCACCCCTTCAATACTTGTAGCCACATGTCTTCCACGTGAGTCACATGCACTTAATTAGTTTACCTCCAATATTTTTCAAGCCTCTATCAAGGAAATGTTTAACCATCAAAAGTATAGCATTCACAGAATTCATAATTGCATCACTTATGCATAAAGTATATTTAGTCTGGGGGGATAAAGAAAGAGAATAAGCAAGAAAATTACAGTGGGATTGATTGAAACAAGAGTGTTAATCACAAGGTAATAACAGCAGCATTCCTCTTCTATGAATCCAGTAGCTTGATCTGAGAAATATTAAATCATTTGAAAAGATTACCTCTCCAGTTGATGCAAAATTTCGGACTTGAAATCAAAACTTCTGAGGCATGTTTCAGTTTAATACCTTCCACTTGCATCTGATATTCAGTACAGCTGCACCAAATGTTAAATTATGCAAACATTTCTGTACAATTGGCTGTGATCTAAGCTTGTGCTATCCTTCTCCATAACCATCTAGAAACTAAACTGGTAGTGCCTGGTATATTTGAGGTCTCAGGAACTTGTTATGTAACGGATTACCATCCATTCTCATTGACCTATGCTCTTGTAGACCTTGAAATATTTTTATACCTTCCTTACTTTAATAAAATTCTGGTGGCCATTCACCTTTGACCAAAAAAAGTATCAATAATGCCTATATTTTTAACCATGTTTACATCTGGGTAAATGTCAGGCAGTGTTATGCTTATTTCACAAATCAAGTTGGGCATGTGGTACACACCTATGATGCTAGTATTCACAGGGTGGAGGGAGTAGTTTGAGGTCAGCTCTACATAGCATGTATCAGGCCAGGTGGTGCTGCATAGTGAGACCTTCTCTTTAAAAACAAAAACTAAATAGGTAGATAGGTAATAATAGATAGATAAATAAAGAAGAAAATAATTTCATTTTCTAGTATCTGATAAGTAACAAATGCATTCTGGTATTTTATTCACAATAAAAGGATTTAACCTTAAACAACTGGCCTTGCCTACATAGTTTGTTTGCTTGTTTATTTCTTTGTTTTTGAGACAAGGTCTCCTGCAGCCCAGGCTACCTCGGACTTCTGATCCTCCTACCTGAACTTTCAAGTGCTGGGATTACAGGCACGCTGTCATAGTCAATTGCACCCATCTTGAAATAAAAGCCCTGCCTTGTGTTTTTATGAATCATTGTAATTGCTGANTGCTTCATTTTCTTTCATCTGATCTTTGCAAATGAATTGTGATGTACAAGGGAAGGACAGCCTACACTGGGCAATACAGCAACTCCGAAGCGCAGGGGGGGCGGCAATTGCACCAAAATGGTTAAATGGGGAGTGGGCGAAATGGTTCTGGGGCTATGTTTTATAAAGGATACTTCTCAATCAAATATTTTCTGGGAATTTGGGCGGTGAGCTAAGCTATGTAGCTATGAGACTAAAGGAAGAAAAGGGGAAAATATAGCCTTCGCCAGAGGTAACCCCACTATCTAGAAACTAAACTGGTAGTGCCTGGTATATTTGAGGTCTCAGGAACTTGTTATGTAACGGATTACCATCCATTCTCATTGACCTATGCTCTTGTAGACCTTGAAATATTTTTATACCTTCCTTACTTTAATAAAATTCTGGTGGCCATTCACCTTTGACCAAAAAAAGTATCAATAATGCCTATATTTTTAACCATGTTTACATCTGGGTAAATGTCAGGCAGTGTTATGCTTATTTCACAAATCAAGTTGGGCATGTGGTACACACCTATGATGCTAGTATTCACAGGGTGGAGGGAGTAGTTTGAGGTCAGCTCTACATAGCATGTATCAGGCCAGCTGGTGCTGCAGAGTGAAGACCATTTCTTATTTAAATTAAAAAAAAAAAAAAAAAAAAAAAAATGACTAATTTCCACATAAACCACGGGTCTCTTCTATAACACATCCCACGTGGTTTAAAAAGGGGATGACATCCTCCTTTTCCTATGGAAATTTGAGGTCAGAGAACCAACATAAATCCCTTTACACAAGCTACTTCTATTGCTATGGGTAATGCAGTGTTTAAAAAACAAAACAAAACAACAAAACAAAAACTATTGTGCCGGGTGTGGTGGCTCACACCTTTAATCTTAGCACTCAGGAGGCAGAGGCAGGCGGATCTCTATGAGTTCGAGGCCAGCCTGGTCTACAGAGTGAGTTCCAGCTCAGCTGGGGTTACAAGGAGACCCTGTGTCAAAAAGACAAAAAAAAAAAAAGAAAAAGAAACAAAAACAAAAACAAAAAAACAAAAAACCCGATTGTGTATTTCATCAGAACATCTCAATCAATCTTATTCATTTTAATACCCCCTTCCTCTCACGCACACCCGTGTACACTGGAATTCATACACTTTGTCTTTTGTGCTAAGACTTAATGTGCCAGTGGGTGTCCCCAGATGTTCCTCATTGCAAATTCATCCACTGAGGGCTAATCAGCCAATCCAGAGTCCTTCACTTTAAGAAGATCAGCTTTTCCTCATGCAACAGTAATCATCTGTTAATATTTTTTTTTAGTTAATATTGGGTTCTGCTATGCATTCCCCAGGTTCCATGCTGGTTTTTTTGTCTGGTTGAGTTTGCTTGGGTCTAGTGCATGCTGGCACCATTTCTGTAGGTTCATATGAACAAAGTCCCAGGAGCTTGTAAGATTCTTTTTCCATATGGTCATGCATGTCCTCCCTGGCTCTTACAATCTTTCTGCCCCCTCTTCCAAAATGGTCCCTGAGGCCTGGGTGAACAAAGCTTAATACAGGAAGGCCTATCCTAGGACACGCACTTTGGCAATTTGTGACTTTTGTGTTCCTGATATTTCATTGCATGATAGAGCTTTTTTAATGAGAGTTGAGAGATTCATTAGTGTCCTCATTACCCCTTGTTCTATATTATATGAGCCTGAGGTGTTACGGTTGCCTTGTAGATATTTTGTTTAGGCTTGGGAAATTCCAGACAATGTCTGTGTGTGACCAGTTGAGGGACTCTGTAATAGTGTAAAAGAAGTTCTTTGATGAGTGGTGACTGGATACTTGACTGTCAATATAAGAATATATATTTTGCATTTAATAAAAAGCTACATTAGTCTAGGGATGTGACAGACTTGGGGATTTCTCTGAGATCTATGACCTCTCCATCCATGGCTATTTACAGTGTCACACATAAGTGTCACCCCACTGAGTGGGTTTAAATCCAATTAGATAGCTGTTTATTGCTCCCAGGTTAAAAGTGCTATCACTCCACCAATGTTGTATATTATGCCAGGCATTAATGTGGTTATTTGGTCTTAAAGCTGTTGTTGGACTATAGATTGATGCTATCACATAGCAGTTTACATATGAGAGCTAACCTTCAGGGGAAAGTGGTTTCCAGGTCAGCCAGCTCCATTGCACCAAAGCCTGTGTCTGAAGTAAGTCCTATCTTCAGCAGTAGTGTCTTACCTTCCAGTTCTTGAAGCCAATCAAGGGCTATGGCAATAGCCTATGTTATTTTAGGAGTCTCTTGGACTACCCTGGCCAACAACTCAAAGGCAGGTTTCTCCTGTCTGGCACTGTTTCTTGCTATGTAGCCTTCAGCTATGTACATCAACTCATATAGAGATATTATATGTGTAAATTGTCATTATGTTGTTAGACTAATACGTTTCCCTCTTGTGTTTTTACATTAGCTAGGCATTACTTATCTCTCCCAGTCTAATACTCCCTCCAGGCCTTCCCAATTAAAGTGTCCCCATTTTCCCCATTTCTCCTTTGATAATACCAGTCTCCTATTGTTCCACCTCTCTTGAGTTCCTTCATTCCCTTTATCCCCAAGTTTCCTTGTATAATCCTCCCTTCCCCCTCTCATTTATCCATGTTTCCCTTACTAACACCTGTCTCCTACTCTTCTTCTTGCTCAGGTTCCTTTTTTTTTTAATTTATTAATTTTATTTATTTCTGTATGTGTATGAATGTACTGTCTGCATGCAAGTTTGTGCACCCGTGTCGTGCAATGCCGCGGAGGTCAGAAGAAGGTATCGGATTCCCCTGGAACTGGAGTTCTCCTGGAATTGGAGTTTCAGATGGTTCTCGGCCACCATGTGGGTGCTGGGGATCGAACCTGGGTCCTCTGTAAGAGCGGTCAGTGCTCTTAACCACTAGACCATCTCTCCAGCCCTCAGGTGCCTTTTTTACTTTACCTCCCTAGTCCCTTTCCATTTTCCTGGTTCTTATAATTTACAATATGTTTCACAGTCACATATAAGTATTGGCGCTACCATCCACAATTTTTTTTTTCTGAGTCTGTGTTCCTTCACTTAGCATAACAGTTTCTAGTTCCATCCATGATCTCCTCTTTACTCCTGATTATAACTCCATTGTGTAAATATACCACATTTTTGTTATCCATTCATCACTTGAGGGTCTCTTAGGTTGCTTCTGTCTCTTAGCTATTGTGAACAAAGCAGCAACAACCATGGATGTACAAGTATCTCTCCAATAAGATGAGTTTGAGTATACACCAAGGAGTGATACGACTGGGTCAAATGGTAAGTCCATTTTTACTTTTTTTTTTAATTTATTTTTATTGATGCTTTGTGTATTTCATACATCATTTTCCAATTCAGTTCAGGCAAATATCCCCTTCCCTTCCTTCCCATCCCACCCCTACCCATCGCAGATCGTGCATTCTGCTGTAAGTTTTCTGCATCTTTCTCTGCTTTTTTGTTTTGTTTTGTTTTCATTTTTTTTAACAATAGGTGATAATTTGTGAGTACAAGCATCCTTCATGTAAAACCAATTTGCGAGCAGTTGTGCCCAAACCCACACAGCTCATGGGTCCCACCATCCTGAAAGGGGGGGCTTGTATGTTCAATCAAGTTGATCAAATGAGTGTCCAGTCTATATTGTTAAGCCTGGACAAGCTGGCAGCCCATGAAAGAAAACAGCCAGAACTGACTAGAGACCAAGACATCAGCTCCAGAGAAAGTAGAGTGTTTTGCTTCTCATCCACCTGTGCCCCTTTTCTAAGCCTAGGTAACAATCTGCGGAAGAGGGGGCGTGGTAGAATGTAAGGGCTTCGATTGGGGTTAATGGTGAAACTACAACAATATAGACTGGACACTCATTTTTACTTTTTTAAGAGTTCTCCACACTGCTTTCCATCGGGGTTACAGGAACTCGCAATCCCACCAGCAGTGAATGAGCATTCCCATTTCCCTGTATCCACTCCAGCATTTGGTACCATTTGTTTTCTTGATCATAGCCAGTCTGACTGGCATAAGATAAAATCTTAAAATGTTTTGACTTTGCATTCCTTCAATTTCTAATGATGTTGAATGTTTTAAGATGTTTCTTAGCCATCTTTATTTCTTTATTTGAGAACTTTCTTTTCAGATCCTTAACCCATCTTTTAATTGGGTCACTTGTTTTCTCCATTAAAGAATGTTTTTTATGTTATGGGTCTGTTTAAGCTGTTCATCTCTTCTTGGTTTAACTTTGTGATTCCAATGCTCTTTATATATTCATACATTTCTTTTAGTTTTTCCAAATTTAATGGCATAAAGTTTTTTAAAGAATCCCCCCCCCCAAATTTTCTGGATCTTTTTGTTGTCTATTGTGATGTTTCTTTCCCCTTTCATCTCTGATTTTGTTGAGTTGGAACTGCTCTTTCTTACTTTTAGTTAACTGAGCTATGAATCTGTTCTATCTTGTTTATCTTTTCAAAGAACCAGCTATTGAATTCATTGATTGTTTGTATTATTTTCTTTGTTTCTATTTCATTAATTTCTCCTCTGATTTTAGTTATTTCTTCTTGTCTGCTTCATTTGGATTTCATTTGTTGTTCCCTTTCAAGAATCTTTAGTTGGAATGTTAAGTCATTTATTTGTGATCTTTCTGATTTTTTAAATTTAGAATCTTAAGAGCTATAACCTTCTCTCATAGGATTGCTTTCGATGTGTCCCAGAGGTTCTGTTGTGTTGTACTGTCCTTTTCATTTAATTCCAGGAATGCTTTTATTTCTTTCTTAAATTTTCCTCTCACTCAGGAGTTTTTTTTTTTTTTTTTTTTTAGCTCCATGAGTTGTTGTAGATGTGGGATTCTTCCAGTGTTGATTTTAAGCTTTGTTGCACTGTGGTTTGATTGAATACATGGAATTATTTTAATTTTTTTGGATTCGTTGAGGGTATTTTTGTGTCCCAGTTTGTGGTCACTTTTTGGAGAAAGTTCCACGGGGTGTTAAATAGAAAATGAACTCTTTGGTGCTTGGGTAGAATATTGAGTAGATGTCTGTTAGGTCTATTTGATTTAGGTATTGTTTAGTTCACATGTCTCTCTCTCTCTCTCTTTATTCTTTGTCTGGTTGACCTGTCTCATGGAGACAGTGCAGTGTTGAAGTCCCCTACTACTAGTAAGTTGGAGTTATTTGTGTCTTAAATTAACGTGTCCTATAGTATTGGATTTATGAAGTTGGGTTTACCAGAGTTTGATGAATATATGCTCAAGACTGTAATATCTTCTTGGTTGATTGTTCCTTTGATAAGAATGAACTGACCCTCTTTATCTCTTCTGATTAGTTTTAGTTTGAAGTTTATCTTGTCTGATATTAGAATTGCCACTCCTGCTTGCTTCTTAGTACCATTTCTTAGAATATCTTTTTTTCATCCTTTCACTTTAAGGTATTGCCTGTCCTTCAAGGTGAAATGGGTTATGTTTTTGTAAACAAAAGTATAGATTGTTTCTTAATTAATTTCACTAGCCTGTGTATGTTGATTGGGGAGTTCAGTCCATTGATATTTAAAGTTATTATTGAAAGATGTTTATTGGCTCCCATCATTTTGATTTCTGTTTTCATTCTTTGTCTAACTTTGTGTTTCCATAATTATAGCTTCATTTAGTTTCTTTCTGTTGTTCCTTGGGTATAGTCATTCCTTTCTTCCACTCTTTGTAATTCTTCAAGTAATCTCTGAAGAGCTGGTTTTAAATTCTTCCAGCCTATTCATATCATGGAAGATTTTTCTTTCCCTTTCAACTATAATAAACATTTTTGCTGGGTAGTACTCTGGGTTGGCATCTATGATAATTAAAACCATTTAGAAGCAGGGCATGGTGGTGCACGCCTTTAATCCTAGCACTCAGGAGGCAGAGTCAGGTGGATCTCTGTGAGGTTAAGTCCAGCCTAGTTTATAGAGTTCCAGGCCAGCTGGGGATATAGCGAGAGCCTGTCTCAAAAAAAAAAAAAAATTAGAACATGGAATACTTTGGTCCAGACTCTTCTGGCTTTCATCATTTGCATTGAAAAGGCAGCTGTAGTTCTAATGGGTTTTCCTTTTTTTTTTTAATTTTAATTTTATTTATTTTTGTATGTGTATGAATGTACTGTCTGCATGTAGGTTTGTGCACCCGTGTCGTGCAATGCCGCTGAGGTCAGAAGAGGGTCTCGGATTCCCCTGGAACTGGAGTTCTTCTGGAATTGGAGTTACAGACTGTTCTTTAGCCGCCATGTGGGTGCTGGGGATCGAATCCGGGTCCTCTGCAAGATCAGTCGGTGCTCTAAACCGCTAGGCTATCTCTCCAGCCCCGGGTTTTCCTTTTTATGTGACTTCTTGCTTTTCTTTTGCATCTTTCAATATTCTCTCTTCGTTCTGAACATTTAGTGTTTTTACTATGGTATGGTGTGGGGAGTTTCTGTTCTGACCCTATCTATTTGTTGTTCCATGTCCACGTGCTTCTTGTATTGTAGGGGTATGTCTTTCCTTAATGTTGGGAAATCTTATACAAGCCTGTTGAAGATCCCATCAATACCATTATCCTGAGATTTTTCTCCTTCCTCTATGCACAGGAGAGTAACTTTGGTCTTTTCATGGTGTCCCACATTTCCTACATATTCCGTTCCTGATTTTTTTTTTTAATTTTACATAATCCTTGCTTGAGAGAACAGTTCTTCAACTTTATTGTCCAATCTTGAAAATCTGTTTTCCATTTCATAAATTTTATTGCTGAGGGTTTCTCCCACCATTTCCAGTTGTCTTTTTAAGTGTTTTACTTCTTTCTTCATTTCAGCCTGAGTTTTCTCCAATATGTCTATCTGTTTTGTGAATTCAGTCAGAAGTTTATCCCTAGCATTTTTTAGTTCTTTGATTTGCTTGTGCATTCTTTAAATTCGTTGAATTCTTTGATGATTATGTTTATGACTGTTCTTTTAAATTCTGTGTCCCATGTTATCTCCAGGGGGCTCTCATAGTAGAACTCTTCTTTAGGACTGGAGGTGTTTATTGCAGACATATTATTTGTGCTTTTCGTATTATTATTTTTCATTGTGATTTTAGCATGTGGGTTTCTTTTGTTGTTTGTGAAGAACTCAAGTCTTCCTTTGTTGATTTGAAGACTGATTTTGTTTGTATTCTTGATGAACCTTGGTTATTTTCTTATTAGGTATGAGAAGCTAGTTGGTCTAGGCTTCAGATTCTCTTTATTGATTTTATATTGGAGGTACCAGATGGCTCTAGACTAGCTAGCTATTCCTATAGAAGCTCAAGTCAGGCACCAATGAGATATTCTCAAGCTTCTTTCTTAGGTCTGGGCCCCTACTACCCAGCAGAATTTGGGAAGCTCACTAGGTAGATGCTAAATTCAAGTGCTCTCAGGTAGTCTGCAAATTCTGGGCCCCTACTAAAGATCAGAGAAGTCTAGCCCTGCAGCAGTGTGAGGAGCTTCAGATGGTTCCAGTGTCAGAGGATAGGAATGGCAGGATTCGGGAAGCTCACTGCTAAATGGAAGCTGGATTCAGGCACTCTCAGGCAATCTGGAAATGTCTCAGATAATATATTATTAAGTCTGTAACCCAAGACATTCATTCTTCCTACCAGCATCCACAGAATCCAGCATGTTAGCTCTCAGTAAATTTTCAGATGCTTCACACCTTGACAGCTTCAGTACATTTCCTTGATGAAAATTCTTCTCACCTAGGAAGACTTCTGCTTTCTAATTCTCCCGCATTAGCCTTACTCTCCAAATTTTTTAGTTCAAAAATTCCTTTTTTGCTATTGTTTGGTGATCCATGCAGTACAAATTATTTTTAGTGGAAACTCAAATTAGCACTCCTGTGTGAATCAGTTAAGTCTCAAATGCTCCTTTGATTCTTTGTTGAAAAAAAAAGGGAAAAGACTGAATAGATGTAGAGATCAACTCTGAAACTCCACTGAATAATTCGATTATTTGACCCAATCCAAATACACTTTGGGCCTAATGTTATGAATTTATCAGCCTAAAAGACTCATTTGGGTTTGGGGTATTCTGATCTATTTCAGACTTGATGACCTTAGTTAGATGGTATACATGAGAGAGATGCTGTGACCCATTTGGGCATTTGCTCAGTAATTCCCATCTTCTGGCATGATGCCTGTAAATGTCAATCCAAAATTGCTGGTAGGTATTCTTCAAAACGTGTATTTCAGCTACATAGTTACTATTTGACAAACAGATCATTATAATAATGTTTTTCTTCCAAGGAAGTTGGTAGTTTTTCCTGAGAGAGAAAGAGAGAAAATGTGAAAATGTGTGTGTGTGCAAGAGAGAGAGAGAGAGAGAGAGAGAGAGAGAGAGAGAGAGAGAGAGAGAGCATGAGAGACAGAGAGAATAGAGAGGTTTTCACAGGGATTTTCAACTAGCTAGTAAAAGTGGTGATCAGTTCAAACACATTAAAATTCTATTTTCGTTTACAAGTGTTTGCTACAGATGACCCTCACTGATCTTAAATATATTTCTGTATCTGTAACTGAACAGAGGTTTTCCGTACAGCATGTTCTAATGGCACTCTGGCCTTTAGCCAACAAGGCACTGAATAAGGCTATTTTTAAAATACAGAAACTGGGAACAGCTGCAGCAATCAAATTTGATAAAAACAGAGAGGAACTTTGCTTTTTTTTTTTCTAACGGTTTGTCCAAGTTTAGTCTTCTTTCATAGAACTGCTTTTGTCCCGTTTTATGGAAGGGCTACAAGACCAACACAGTAAAGCCCTGTTAGACAAATAACTTTTAAAAGAATACAACTAAATAGAATCATTTTTCTTCATTCAAAGGGTAGCAATGAAATGGTATTTTAAAAAAAGTTGTACCTCTTGTATGAGCAGGCAGAAGGGGAATGAGATACCAGAGTAAAGTTTGTAATAGGAAAGCAGTTTGGCTTCCTCCCTCCCCCAAAACAACTCCTTTAAAGGGAAGACAGTATCCTTAGTTAGTGAGAGTTGGAAATCAGAAACTTTGCATTTGAGCTTGCTGCTGGGGCTGAAGACACTTCCAATGTCCCAGTTCTACTTTCCACATTACTGTTCATTTTGAATGTTGCTGCACTTTCTAAAAGCTGGATTAATATCAGTTCAGTTCTTTTGTTAAGATAAAATAGAATGCTTTGTAAAGCATAAAGGATTGTCTGAACTCCTCAACATGTCTACATATAAGAGCTTGTTCTTTCTTCTTTTTTTGAAAGTCAAGCTTTTTGGAAACTTGCAGTACATGACTAATAAGAACCATGAGGTGACTGGGAACTAAAAATCTCCTGGATAGCAATAGGTTGCAAGTACTCTCTTCTAAATGATTTCATGTGTGGAATGGATTTCTCTGTTCACTTTGTAATTGACATGACAAAGGATATTGTGTTTCTTATAAGTATTTACAAATGGAATTAATTTTAAAATCCCATTCAAATAATGCTACTGTGTCAACATTAATTCAATTTAGTAATCCAGGATAATAGTACAATTATTTTTCTGTAGATACAAGGTCATGAAACAAAATTACTTTACTGCACAGGAAAGGGGAAGGGAAACTATGTACAAAATAGAAGCAGTCAGGTGTCCATGAAGCCTTCCTAACTTGTTAACAGGCAGCCCATTAGATAGAATGGTCCATCTGTCTGCAATCTGTTTTAAGATTTCAAACCTAATTGGCTATTAGCTCTCTCCTTGGAGGAATAACCCACGGCTGATGCCACAAGCTTACATCCTCTAGTGGTTAGGAGATGTTATAAGCCACAGTAACACATTTAACAGAAAAAATGTAATTCATGGATTAACATACCATCCAAACATCTGTGTCTATACCAAAGTAACCTACCATAACAATTAGTACTGTTTAAATACCTATATATCTAATTGCTTGTGCTTCATTAGTAGAATTGAAAGGTTATTCCTGGACAAACTGTCAGCCCATGAAAGGAAACAGCCAGAATTGACCAAAGTCCAAGACAACAGCTCCAGAAAGTAGACTGTTTTGCTTCTAGTCCACCTGTTCCCCTTTTCTAAGCCTAGGGAACAATCTGCGGAAGAGGGGGTGTGGTAGAATGTAAGGGCTATGATTGGGGTGAATGGTGAAACTACAGCAATATAGACTGGACACTTATTTGATCAACTTGATTGTACATACAAGCCACTCAGCTGGATGGTGGAACCCATGGGCTGTGTGGGTTTGGGCACAACTGCTTGCAAATTGATTTTATATGAAAGATGCTTGTACTCATAAATTATTACTTATTGTTAAAAAAAAGAAAAAAATAAAGAAGTAACAACAAAAAAAAAAGATTTCAAATAAACAAAGAGACAAACTCAGCAGAGTCTTCCCTGCCAGAATAATTCTTTCCTAATGTCACTGATCAGTCAGGGACAATTCATCTTGGACTAGTGAGGTGATGATGCTAGGAAGTGTGTTCAGTGCTTGAGACAACACTTCCCATCTTGGTTCATGAGGGACATGTCCTCAGTCTTGTGTTACAAGAAAAATTCTTAAACACATACACAGACACAGATACATGCATACACACACACACACACACGTGTGTGTGGACCACACTTTGTTTGAAGCAGAACCTATTACATGCTTGGTAAACAGAGCCTTGAAATCAGGAAGTTTTCAAGGGATCTCTGAAAAGACAGACTTTACAACATAATCCTAACATTTCACTAGTACTTAACAGTTCCAAATAAAAGTTGTTGGGATTTAATTCTACCTAGCCATGTAACTATTTCTATGAAGATAACCTGCCAGGAAAGTAAGATTTACTTCTGACCAGCAATGTTTTATGCATAATAATCACAAATATAATAGAGTCTTTCAATCTCTTACTAGCAGTATAACATTTATATGTAAGGAGGGTAGATTGAATACCAAAGCAGCCCTGTTACATAGGAAAGTGTTTGGTGTAAATCATTGCTTCTCATCATTATGCTCTGTCTTTAATTCTCAGCATTGAGTTTATGAGCTCAAGATAAACATTCTTTTAAAATTTTATTTTTTCATATTTTATTGAAACTAAAATAAAGAAATAGGAGAAGTGTACCATTATGTTCTGTATTTTAAGAAATTAGCTGATTTTAGTATATAGTAATCTGGAGGTTACTATAAGGGCCAGATAGTCATATGTGATAGTTAGAATTTTTAAAATGTTGTGCATTTGAAATGTAAGGATTGGGGATGCCCCTGCTGACTGTGCTCCTTCACTGGCCTCAGTGTTAGGGTGCAGATGCCCCTTGAGAAGCTATTCAGAATTTGCTGACATCGGTCTTCATTCATGAGCACTTGCTTTGTTCAGTGATGGCACTAATGCAAGGAGACACATGAAGTAGCTTGGTTTATAGAAGAGGGCAGAGGAGGCAATGGGCTATGAAAACATTCCCACACACACTAATGGCTCATTCACACAGAAAACAAGCGAGAGCCTTCAGTTCATCTACAAAGCTCAGTGACAGCAAAGGAGCTCCAGGGAGCAGAAGCAACATTGTTCCTGTTCACAACTAGTTCCTGCTCACACACTTCCCTCTTACATTTCCTGATACTGCAGGCTGTCGCTGGATAACTGTGGAAAAGATTTAAACTTTTCTCTATGAGTCTTGTGAATGAAATGATTTCTTGGATTGAATGTCCTATGGAGAAGATCAGTTTTCAAGTAAGCTATATTCAAGTGATTTGCAGGCCTTGAATTGCTCTGTTCACAATAGGGAGGTTGTTGACAATGTGCCACAATGTGGTCTCTGGATTCTTGTTTTTGCATCCAGTTTGGAAAGTTCAGAATTTTAGAATGAAAACACATAATCTGACAGTCAGCTCTGGCTGGCTTTTTTTTAAAGATGGTTTTAAAGACAGATTCAAATACATTCTTTAAAAATACATTAGAGGCCTGGACCTGCTGTTAGACATCTTTAATTCCAACACTCAGGAGGCAGAGGCAGGTGGGTCTCTGTGAGATCAAGGTGGTGCAAAAAATAAAAGAAACACATAAAAGTATTTTCAAAATCAGGCATGTGACACTACACTCTGTGTGTGTGTGTGTGTGTGTGTGTGTGTGTGCACGAGCATGCTGTGCAGTTGTAGGTATAGTTTAACTTTCACTTTTTAGATTTCATAGGGTTTGGATTTGTTAGTCTATATATATATATATATATATATATATATATATATATGGCTCTTTTTTTTAGCATTTTCTTTTTAACCATTTGGACAAAAGTAATTCAAAAGATATATTTGGGATTTCTTATCCTTCCTGCAATGATTCTTCAGACTCTAAGTCACATGTGACTTTGAGTAGTCATCATTTAGCAGAATTTTGTGATGTTTTATTATAGTAATTACATTTGAAATAGTTAGTGGTAATGTTGGTACTCGCCCCATTTTCAGGTGGAAGGCTTTTACAGCTTTTATTTCTCCTATTTGTCAGCCGTCAGTTGGCTTGTTCCTATTATTAAGTACATACAAAGACATGAAATTTGGAGCCATGCCTGACTAGTTGAAAAAAAAAAAAACAGATTTTTAGTCATGTGTGAAAACTTTAAAATTGTGGTGGGTAATCTTTGTTTTGTTTTGCTTTAATTCTGATCTTTTTGAGATGGGGTCTCCCTTTATCCCCCAGCTGGCCTAGAACTTACTATATAGACCAGGCTGGCCTTGAACTCATGGAGATCCACTTGCCTCTGCCTCTCGAGTGCTGGGATTAAAGACAAAACAACACATGTCCAGCTTTTTACAGTTTTTAAAATATGTTACTGATTATTTTTATTTCTTATTTGTATATTGCCTGCATGAATGTAAATGCCCCCATGTCATGCAATGTACACAGAGATCAGAGAAGACATTGGAACCTCTGAAACTGGAGTTACAGAGGTTGTTATCCTCCCTGTGCATGCTGGGAATCAACCCTGCGTCCTCTGCAAGAGGAACCAGTACACTTAACTGCTGAGCCATCTCTCCAAGCTGATCTTTTGTTAATAATACATCACCAGTCAAATAGAAGGAATAGTCCAAGGTTCAAAGTATTGGGGGATTTTAACTAGGTGAATGCCTGCAAAGCCCTCAGTGGAGAATCTGTTCATAGCAAGCTTGCAATATATCATATCTGCTTCTTGATATATAGTCGTATAGTATATTCCTCAAATTCTCAAACAGCCACCTTTTGTGTTTATACACAATGAAATACAGAAATCAGTTTAATAAGATTTAACTTAAATTCACCCAGCTTCCTTTTTTTTTTTTAATTTACATCTTCTCATTAGTGGAGAACATGGAAAAGAATTATGTATACTTATCAGCTGTATATCTAAATTAAAAATTGGTAGACACTGGATAGACATGTTGAGAATTTGAAGTATTCACATTGGTGGATGCATATCCTGTACCATGGTCCTTTCAAAGATTATTGAGTATATCAGATTGATCAGTGTGTGAATATGTGTTTGGCGTGCACTGAAACCATTCATTTAATCTGTAGTATCTAAATAAACAACAACCCAAAATACAGCTTATTCTGGAGCCCTAGGCTTATTTCAAACCATTAGACCTACAATTTACATATGCTCAGAAACTACAATCCATTTCTAGTCTAATCTTCCTGTGGCCAAATATGGACTTAATAAGTGTTGATATAATTAGGAATTTATTGTGGTAAAAAAATGTACCTGCTGAATCACTGAGCTCACACCTCTAAATCTCCACAATAGGACAGCATTCTGCTGGGCACCATATACAAAATTGTGTGTGCTACACTACTCCCCCTCTCTCTCCTGCACCTTCAGGGCACAGTACTCTATGAAATGCTACAATCCAGACTCTGTCTGTGTATTCAGTGCATTCTCTTCTGTACCCTCACATATGACAGTCTGAAACAATTGCATGAGATGTATTATCTGGGTCTAACTGTCAAAATGAGACTGAGCTATGAACAAATATTAACCACTTATTAACCATACTGCCATTCTGTTCTCTAATCTACCTGTAGCTAGGACTTTCAGATTTCATGTTTATACACCTTGATACCTATGTAAAAAAAAAAAAAAAAAAACAGTGCAGCATTAACAATATTCAGGGAAAGATTTGCAGATCCAAAGACAGGGCTTGGAGTACAGCTAGTGACCTAGAGTTTCCTTACCTTGTGTTAGGATCTGAGATCCATCCCTAACACCAAAGAAGCAATCAAAAAGTCTAAGGTCTAAGTCCCTTTTCCTATCCTTGTGAAATATACTAAGTTTTCTAAGGTTAATTTTTTTAAAAACTCAAAAGATAAAATATACAGACCAAAAAAGAAGCCAATTATGCTGAAATACTATTAAAATGTTGACTTAGTATGTGTGTATCCTTCCCTACTAAAAATGAAATTTAAAATCTAGCAAGTAATCACTTAAAGTTCAAAATAATAATCTGTATAAATAATGTTGCAATATTACCTATAACAAAATTTTAAAATATAAATAGAAAATGTTATTACTATTAATGTACATTGTATAGTCCTGAAGATATTTTTTAATGTCCAACATTAAAATTGATACTTAAAAATGAATTTCAATAACTATAATGTGATGCAAATATCTGTAACATGTATCAGCAGCAAACACAGGCTTTGTTACTAGTATATGGTTTCTTGGGTAAACATAAGATCCAAAGACATGTTTAACTTCAATTGCACTTTAATCAGAGCTAAGTTATATTTTACATATTCAGATCTGTATACACCATATCAAGAATCCTGCTCAATATGATCTAAATTAAATTTAATTTTTTTTCACTCTCAATTATCTCTTATAGACTTTTATTTTTTAAGAATAAAATACCTTGGGGCTGGAGAGATGGCCTACCGGTTAAGAGCACCGACTGCTCTTGCAGAGGACCTGGAGTCGATCCCCAGCACCCACATAGGGGCTGAGAACCACCTGTAATTCCAATTCCAGGAGAACTCCAGTTCCAGGGGAATCCGACACCCTCTTCTGACCTCTGCAGCATTGCATGACACCAGTGCATAAACCTACATGCAGACGGTACATTCATACACATAAATAAATAAATAAATAAATAAATAAATAAATAAATAAATAAATAAATAAAATTTTTAAAAAAGAGTAAATACTTTAATTTATAGTTTCTTCTTTCCATGACTACAGTCATGGAGAGCCTTGGAAATATATTAACCCTTTTAGCAGCCTACTCATTTTCCTTTTCAAAAATACTTATAAGGCAACATTAAAGAAAAATAAGATCTTCCATGTATTCCCATATCAGGAATCTAGGATTTTATTTTTATTCTAATTTTGTGTAAATGGGTGGTGGTGGTGGTGGTGTGTGTGTGTGTGTGTGTGTGTGTATGTGTGTGTTACTTATTTTTCTCTTACTGTGATAGAAACACCTTGAACAAGGAAACTTGTAAAAGAGTTTATTTGACCCTACATTTCCAGAAAAATTAGAGTACAACATGGCAGGGAGGCATGGTGGCAGGAGATGCCGGAACAGTGGTAGAAATTAGAAGTTCACATCTCCAAGCAGGCACAGGAAGTAGAGAACAAATGGAGATCCATCAAGGCTTAAGAACTAGCTAACCCCACCCCAGTCTTATGCCTTCTCCAGCATGGCCATGTCTTCTAAGACCTCCCAACACAGTGCCACCAAGTACTTGGAGCCTATATGGAACAGGACATTCTTATTTGAACCACCACAATATGTGTGTGTGTGTGTGTGTGTGTGTGTGTTTGTGTATGTGTCACAGTGTACATATGGAATTCAGGAGGTCAGAGGAAAACTTTCAGAAGTGTTTTCTCTCTTTCCACCATATGAGTTCTAGGGATCAAATTCAGGTCATCAGCTTGGCAGGAAGCTTCTGGGCCATGAGGCTTCTTTAAAAAAAACATTTTGTGTGTGTGAATTTCATGCAATATATTTTGATCATATTTAGTCTCTCTCCCTTATTTGTACCCCTCTTATAGCCCTCTGCCAAGTTTCATGCACTTTGTCCCATATAGTAAGGCCTATATAGTTAAAAATTTGTGTATCTAAATATCCTTCCATGTGTGTCCATCTTCTAGAGCCTGATTAACCTACATAGCATCATATCCTTAAAGAAAAACAACACTCCCTCTTCCCCGAGTCTTCTGTTGCCAATAGTTCCTCCACTATGGTTTGGGCTTCTTCCCCACAACCCCACTTCTCTATGCTTGTTTTTGTTTGTTTGTTCGTTTGGCTTGAGTGTGCATGGTCTTGGGCATGCCGTTAGCACTGCTTTGAGTTCATCGGAGTAGGTTTCCAGCTGACTGGAAAACTCTACTTCCTAGTGGTCATCCACTACCTCCGGCTCTTTTTTTTAATTTTTTTTATTAATTTTATTTATTTCTGTATGTTTATGAATGTACTGCCTGCATGCAAGTCTGTGCACCCGTGTCGTGCAACGCCGCGGAGGTCAGAAGAGGGTCTCGGATTCCCCTGGAACTGGAGTTCTCCTGGAATTGGAGTTGCAGACGGTTCTTAGCCGCCATGTGGGTGCTGGGGATCGAACCCGGGTCCTCTGCAAGAGCAGTCGGTGCTCTTAACCACTAGGCTATCTCTCCAGCTCATACCTCTGGCTCTTATAATCTTTCTGCTCAGTCTTCGCCAATTATCCCTGAGCCTTGTCAGACAGGTTTTATATAGTTGTTCTACTCAAGTATAAGTGCTCTGCAGTCATTTATTCCCTACACTTTGGCCAGTTGGGCATTTCTGGGTTAATGACCATCTGTTGTGTGAAAAAACTTTGCTAGTGAGAGATGAGAGATGCATTAACATTATCTATTCCCCTGTTCCACTATACAATATTTCAGAGTTTTATTTATACTGATTATAATTTTTAAATGTTACTAATTGCTTCCAGATTTAGGAAATTTGTTAATGGAGAGCATTTTTTAATACTAAATCAAAATGTTAATAGTATTTCAACATAATTTGCTTCCTTTTATAGGCTGTATATTTCTTTTTTGTTGTTTTGTTGTTTTGTGGGGTTTGGTTGGTGGTGTTTTTTTTTTGAGACAGGGTCTCCCTATAGCCCCAGCTGGCCTGGAACTCACTCTGTAGATGAGGCTGGTCTTGAACTCACAGAGATCCGCCTGCTTCTGCCTCCCAAGTGCTAGGATTAAAGGCATGTGCCACCATGCCTGGCTCGGCTGTATATTTTTAAGGCTAATGTTTTAAAATAAAAAGTTTCTTGACACTCAACAAGTGACTTTCAGGCAGGAATGTCTCATACCTGATCTCCAGGTGCAGCTGTAACTTCTGCCATTCTATGACTCTATGTCTGTGTCTCACTTTCAAGAACATGTACAAGAATTCAATAATTGAGCATAAAGTAGAACACTAAGCTGTTCTAATTCTTTTGAAATAAAGTTTTTTGGAAACTTTGCTGTTGTATGATAAATAATAAATGGATTGTGGCAAATCTCATAGCCCCCAAATGTGGTAAGACATGATAGCTGAATACAACTTGTCTCCGTGCGAATATAGACCACCGTGATGCCATTTAACCTCTACAGCAGTAAAACTAAACGAATGATTTAGTGGTCTGAAGAGGCTAATGCCTCTCTGAAACAGAAGTTAACAAAGCTTTTCCTTAATGCACCAAATAGTAAGAATTTAAATTTTGGGGTCCATATGGTCACTGACAGTACACCTTTCTGCTCTGCAGTTCTAAGGCAGATAGTTACACAACCAAAGTAAGAAAACAAAATGACAGTGAAATTTAAATTTCACATAATCCTCATGTCACAATATATTGTACTTTTTAAATTTCTTCACCTTCACCTTTTAATATACAGAAGTCATTCTTAAATCATAACTCATGAAAAAACAGACAATGAGTCAATTTTCACCCTTAGGCTACAGTGTGTAAGCTGTCCACTAAAACCAGTTGCCAAGGATCAAATTAATCAATAAGTTAAACTACTTGTCTAATACATTGCAAAAAAGAGCTGTACTCAAAGTTTAGCTGCAATGTGAAAATGTCTTGGTATTTTCTAAGTATACTACAGGTAGAAACAGAGTCCCAAAATACATAGATGGAAATCCTTTGGTCAATCAAGACCCTGATCCCAAGGATCACATTATTACACATATGGACGATGGCCGATACTGCATCAAATGATGTCAACATACTATAGGAGCCAATTTGCACAGCTCAAATGTAGAGCTGTTTTGCTTTTGCTTTTGCCTTTGCTTCCTACCAAACACCTAATTAAAAGGAATGTGGTATTTATTTTCCTCTTCCAGTGCTCCAAAATATTCTATTCCCAGATAACTCTTTTTGCTAAGAAAGGCAGGAAAGTTTAGAAGCTCAGGTCTTCTAAATTCATGACTGATAGTCTCTTTATTGATTATTAATAGTAGAATGGATTTTCAGGGTATTTTTGCAGTGAGAAAAAAGACAAATTAAAGATAAAATCAGCAGGAGGGTGGTAGACAGTAGCAATATGGTGTGGGTGTAGACAAATCCCTGTGATGCATAGAAAAGTTAGGGCTCACAGATGAACTCTGTTGTGAGAAACTGTTTCATTTCTTATAGAATAATTCCCAGATGGGATCATTAGAGAAACTAGCATGAAATCTCACCTCTTTAAGGAATTGGGCAGTTAAAAATCTACAATTTCAAATACGCTGTTCATCCTGTGGCACTGGTAATGGTAGATGCTTTATAAATATTACCTGAGGAACCTCAGCACTTACCACAAGGTGCTTTCTAGTTGACATATACCTAAGAAATTAACACGCAGGCTATAGAGCCAAGCACATTTTAGTGCCGGCTACAGCTGAAAGAATATGTTTCTATTCCTTGTCCATCTGTTCTTGGCAACATAAATTGAAACTAAAAATGGAGAATACACTTCTGAGAAATAATTCTAACTGGGGGTGAGAGCAGCAAGGTGGGTGGCTCAGGTTTCAAGTAGAAGCTGTGACTTGGTACCATCTGATTTTACAGCTGAATGGTTGTTTTTATTTGGGGCCACCTCTTTCTGCAGATAAAATTCATTTTTTTAAATAATGATCTTATAAAATTTACTTAAAATATGATGGCTTGGTCACACATTCTGTTTTAAGTGTTTATACTAAATTTCCCAATGATCATGGGCCTAAGAAACTTTGAGAATTCAAAGTGCCCTCCACCACAGTTGGACTCTACTGATCATGAAACATTAGCATCTCTGAATGCCATGCTATAATGCATTCCTTGTTAAGGAGTGAGTGCGAGTGCTTCCTGTATGAAATGGATTCCATAAAATACACTTGCTTGGTTTTCTACAAGTTCAGGCTTGGTTGTGCTGTGTTTATTTTGTGTAATCGTCATACCTTACCACTGTGTCCTTACCTCCTCCAGACTTATCACTAAAAAAATATAAAATCATTAATTTACATTTAGAAAGATACCAAGAACATTTTTTTATTTTTTGTATTTTTATTGTTATTGAACTTTTCCCTTAAATCATGTATCATTTCTCAATCAAATTTAGTCATTTCCCTTTCCATGCCCCCCACCGCACCTGAGTCCCTGCACTCTGCCATACATATCTTGCATGTTTTTCAGAGTCTTTCCAGAGATTTTTTTTCCAGTTCTTTTGTTGTTGTTGACCTCTCTAACTTGTATTGCATATATATATATATATATATATATAGAGAGAGAGAGAGAGAGAGAGAGAGAGAGAGAGAGTTATATATATATATATATATATATATCTATATATATATTATATACATAACTATATACATTACATACACATATAACCTGACTTGGGAAGATTTTTTTTTTTTTTCCCTAAAAGATGTCATGATTTCTTAAGAAGCACTCGAAGCTTTCTCCTTGCAAGCCCCAAACAACCTCAATCTCACCCTTGTGCTCCCTTTCCCTTCCCATGGGTCCCACAAATGAAGTCCCATTAAGCACACATTCCTGTCTGATCTTCCCTGGCACCTGGCCTCCATGATAAAGCCGCGGTAGTCACAACAATGGAAGGTCTATACTCTTACGAGGCTGAAATCCCTTAGCTGGCTCAGGTCCACAAGCTGGGTGTCTCAGTAGTCCCTATCTGGCATGAAGGTTTGGAGGATTCTTGGGGCGACATGAGTCTTCAGTCCCATATTGGAGGTTAACAAGCTTGTGTTCTCATGTCTTATGAGAGTGACAAAAGCAGTGGCAGCACAGAGTAGATGCACCCCTTGCCAGTAAGATTGAAAACCAGCACAATCCAATTAGATATATAGGTATTATAACAGCATTAATAGTTATGGTAGGTTCCTTTGGTATAGACCACATAATGTTTAGATGATATGTTGATCCTTGAATTACATTTTTCCTGTTCTAAGTATGACAGGGTCTTACTGGGCTTATGTAAGATCTCCTAACCTGTAGAGGATTGTAAGCTTGTGCATCAGCCATGTGTATTCCTCGAAGGAGAGAGCCATAGCCAATTAGATTTGGGATAAACAGGCATATGCTGCCCCTGCTGCACAGTATTTCCCAGGCAGGTGAGGTGTAGCTGGCGCTGACGGTGGAGCCTTGCTTGACTCACGGAGACCCGTATTTGCTTTATTGGTTTAGTGGCCTTTGGTAACACTCTTGTGTTCCAGAGGCCATCTGTACACTTGCATGTTTGGTCTCAATAAATCTTTCCCATGTTAAACGTCAAGTCTTTCAGCAGCAGGGCCTTATCGCCCCCTCTTCTTGCAGGTATCCCAGTTTAGAGGCAAGAGCCTTTACCTTTTGTGGGGCCTTAAATCCCCTGGCCCACATCTCCTAGGTAAGGAATTAATCAATTACTGATGTAGAGCTCCTTTTGCTTAGATATCTTGTTCTTCATTAGTACGATCAAAAGGTTATTCCTGGAAAACTGTCAGCCCATGAACGGGAACAGCCAGCAACACTGACCAGAGCTCCAAGACAACAGCTCCAGGAGAGTGGACTGATCTGTTTCATCCAACTGTGCCCCTGTTCTAAGCCCAGGGAATAATCTACGGAAGAGGAGGCGTGGTTAGAATGTAAGGGCCTGCCGATTGGGGTGAATGGTTGAAACGACAGGCAATGTAGTCTGGACCTCATTTGATTAACCTGATAGAACACACAACCCCTCACTCCCCACTGTAAGGTGGGGCTGTGGGGGTTTCGCACAACAGCCTGCAAATTGGTTTTTACGTGAAGGATGCTTGTTGTACTCATGCATTATCACTTATAGATAAAAAATGAAAAAAAAAAAAAAACTGAGAGGAAAATGCAGAGACCAGTTATGGCAGAATGCATGCTCTCGGTTGGGGTGGGCGATGGGGCGGGGGAAAGGGAAAGGGGAATATGCCTGACAACTGAATTGGAAAATGATATTATGAAATGCACAAAGCATCAATAAAACAATCGTTTAAAAAAAAAGATTGAAAACAGCCCAAACAACAGTGCCTCTCTTTTTTCTTTTTGTCTTGTTACTAAGATCTCAAGTTTATATCTGAAGTACAATTTCTCGGTCTTATGCTTATTTATTTTCTGGTTTTACTTTCCTTTTTTTTTCTTTTTTTTTGGGACGATTAAGGCCACACAGTTAGCTAGTTTAACCAACTTGATGAAATGTCCTGCAAAATGTGGGTCACCAGTCTTCCTATTCAAGGGAGGTCTTGGAGATCCACTAATCGGAATTCAGCCAGTGTCCAGTCTATAAAGAGGGGAAGGGAAAGTGGAAATTCTGCTCCTGCTTCAGAAAAAAAGGAAGGCCTGGTCTATCTAGCAAGACCTGATTATTTTTCATTGAGTGGATGGACAACCCACTCCAGCCTAATGAAAAAAGCTGAAAAGAGCCAGGGGGTGCCCCTCAAACTGACGAGTGGAATAGAGAAATGATCGGTACATCTACACCAATGGAGTTCTATGCAGCAGTAAAGAAAGACGACAATCACGAGCTTTGGCAGGAAAATGGCCTGGAGCTAGAGGACATCATGCTGAGTGAAGTAACCACAGTCCCAGAAAACAAAGGACGAATGCTATCCCTTCCATCTTTGGATGCTAGTGCCAATACCCAGTTGTAGTATTTCCTGTGTAGGGCCCCCTGAGCTTTTGTACAAAGCAGTTGGGCATAATACATTTTGGCAACAACAACAACCAACAGAAAACGACTGCATCAAAGAAACTGATTGAGACGTGAATTCTGCTCCCCAAAACAGTCAACTTCCATGGAAACATTACTGAGAAAGACTGCGAGATGGAAAGCATGTTTGTCAGCACAGCAGAATGGCCCATGAGCTCTGGTTGGGCCGGGGGGACCAACGATGAGCGGGTGGGGAACAGGCGTCTAGATTTTGTTTAAATTTTAATAAAAAATAAAAAATAAATCAATTTTAAAAAAAGAAAAAAAAAAAAAGTTTTTGTCTCACCAGAAAAAAAAAAAAAAAAAAAAAAAAAAACAAAAAAAAAAAAACAAAAAAAAAAAAAAAAAAAAAAAAAAAAAAAAAAAAAAACAAAAAAAAAAAATAAAGATGGAAAGTGACCCTCCCCAGCTCATGGATTGGAAAAATTTATTATAGTAAAAATGTACATTTATCCTAATTTGATATAAGATTCAAAACATAATCCCAATCAAAATCCATGAGCCTCTTCCACATGTTTGGGGAAAAAAAATCCTTACATTCATATAAACACAAGACCCTGAATAGCTAACGCAACCAACCCTGAGTGAAAAATGGCAATGGGGGGGGGTTATTGCTATACCAGACTTCAAGCTATGTCCCAGGGCCATAGTCATAAAGACCGCCTGGTTTATAAAAAAAAAAAAAAAAAAAAAAAAAAAAAAAAAGCGCCAAAGAGCCAGGGGTTCCCCCGCTATCCCCCCCCCAAAAAAAAAAAAAAAAAACAACCCTGAGAAACCCCTGAGGACCAGATCCTCAACTGACCTCAAGAAAACCAAGAACATTTCTTTTTAATATCACATTAGGCGTGGTGACATATGTCTCTAAGCCCATCACTCAGGAGGCAGAGGCTGGTGGATCTCTATGAGTTCAAAGCCAACCTGTTCTATGTAGCAAGTTCCAAGTCAACCAGACCCACATAATAAGACCCCATCTAAAAACAAATAAAGAAAAAGGAGTATCACCATTGAAAAGAACCATGAGTAGTACCTGGTTTCTGCTTCCAGCTAAGAACTCAGGATTCTGAGTCCACTACGCTTATAAGCAGCTCTCACAGTGTGTGGAACAGGTTTCCCTGAGATTCAATGGATGAGAGGTTAGCACCTACTTTCTTTCTTTTTTTTAATTTTATTTATTTTTGTTTGTTTATGAATGTACTGTCTGTATGTAGCTCTGTGCACCCGTGTCGTGCAATGCCGCAGAGGTCAGAAGAGGGTGTCGGATTCCCCTGGAACTGGAGGAGTTCTCCTGGAACTGGAGTTACAGACGGTTCTCAGCCGCCATGTGGGTGCTGGGGATCGAACCCGGGTCCTCTGCAATAGCAGTCGGTGCTCTTAACTGCTAGGCTATCTCTCCAGCCCCAGCACCTACTTTCTAGATGAGTATAAACCTTTGAACTGATCCTGGAAGCTCACCTAGTACAACCTACATCCCTATATAAGACATACTTTACATTCATAAAGCATCTCATTTGAATATACCCAATATACATCACTTATTTTTCAAAGTGATTGGTCTCAAACTTTGGCTTTATCACATCCTTAGTATATATAAAAATTAGTTAACTTTTCTAATTTTCAGCATCTTTTTCTGTAAATAAGGATTAATTTGTCTTAAGTTTGTTTGGGAAGAGTATCAGTGAGATTATCCTGTAACAGCTACTTAATAGACACTTAAGTGGTACTCAGGACTCTCATCCCTTTCTAATTATGTCTGTTAATAATAATGTGACGGTTTCACTGTGCTAATTGTCTTTTCTACTTCTAATTGTCATTTGGATAGAATATATCCTCCTTAACCTCAGGAAAATGTTTCCAGAAGTTTCTGCTACTTCTAGAACTTCTACACAGTTACAATCACAGGATTGTAAGCAGGTCATTTGGTGAAATAAGGCTCAGTCTTGATAAGCACTGAAATGAAAATCTTCAACTCTATGATCTCTAAGGTCTCTTGCTCGAGTAATTTAACAAAATCATGTTTGACGGCAGATCGGTATGCTTTATTTATAGTGATGAAATGTGTATTTGCTGCCAAATGTCTGATGTGGGATGTATGACTGTTCCATATATACATGTGGAATAACATTAAGTTTGTTGATGTTAAAAACTACTGGGTTTTTTTGGCATTATTTGGCTCTGAGTTTGTTCTTCCCACTTGTTTTAGAAAAAGCTGATAGCAAATCCTTTTCCATAGAGCCTCAAGGATTAGTTAAACTAAGAGTTGCAGAAGTAGGCCATCTTTCCATCACTTTTGATTTTCAAGATAGACACTTCTTTGTGAAGAGGCTTAGTTACTTGGATAAGATACAGTGCCACTAGCCCGTAGAGCTGCATTCTCACTGTGACTGAAGAGGCCTCTGTTTTCTTTCAGATCTGAGTGACCACCTACTGGAGGTTGTTGGCTTGGAAGGAGCCATGGAAATGGGGCAAATATATACAGGGCTGAAAAGTGCTGGCCGGTGACTAGCTCAGTGCTCCTCCGTGGTTATCAGGTAGCTCCTTTTCTATATTTGGCATATTGGTTTGACATGATAAAACCCTGAAACTAAATAAAAGTATGCAAGGCTCTGATAGTGAGACCTATCCTTTTTCTGTTTCAAATGAACAATGATCCATACTCATATATTTCAAAATAATGGAAACTGGCAAATTTTATAGCTTAGTAGCTACCACTTGTCAGGTTTGGAGTCTAGTCTTTTGTTGTCTTCATTGGTAATTTGGTTAATTTTGCTGAACTGACCAACAAATAGGAGAAAAAAAAATTTCAATGAAGAAGAGCTTATTTTGCTCATAGTTTCATAGATATGAGTCTGTCGTGGTGGCAAGGGTGTGGCAGAGCAAGGCACTCTGTATAATAACCAAAGGAGAAGGAGAAAAGAGCCAGAGACAAGATATATGGAAGGATCTGCTTCTAATGACCCACTTTGTATAGATTATGCTCCACTCAATAAAATTTCTAGGCTCTCCCCAAATAGGACCACCAGCTAGGGAACTAACAACCTTTAACACACGAGTCTGTGGGAGATATTTAATATTCAAACAATAACACATGGATGCACCAACTCTAATACTCAAATTTAATCTGACTCTATACTCATACTAAATTACCAAAGTATTTTACTGAACAAATTATCTAAGAAAAAATGCTAATGTGCTTGAATTCTCTCATATATAAAGTGAAAGATTGTCTCTATAAAATTAAATGATAAACCACTATATGGAAAACTTTTCTAAATCTTGAATTTTCCCCAACCATTCATCTGTACAAATAAAGTCTATTTTGACCCTAAGATGAAAGTACACATTTCAGTATAGACATAACAGATGTTATATAATATCTGAAAATGTTAGTCCTAGAAAGTCTGAGACACATATAATCTTTGCAGTGTGTTTGTGGATGTGTGGATGTATGTGGTGTGTGTGTGTGTGTGTGTGTGTGTGTGTGTGTTGGGTGTTGGGTATAAATAAGGATTCTCTTTCAGTTATAGGAATTTTGATAATGTCTTTGAGCATAAACTCTGATGCTTTCTTTTGGCATTCAGAATTCTTGTTTATTTCACCTTATTTACAGAAAGGTCTTAACATTTTTGTGACCAAGGAAACTTCCAGAATATTCATTAATAGTGAATAAATATCTCTCTCAAAAGAGGTCAGCAATGATCACATTTGCCTTTTCCTGGTCTCATCATCTTATATTTTACACATAGATTGTTATCCTTAATATCGTATCATTACACTTAAGGTGAAATCTTTTCCCCCAGGACAAGCAAGTCACTGCCAATGCAGATCGACGGGGAGCCGTGGATGCAGACTCCATGCACAGTAAGTGTGGAAGAAGATACATCACTAATTTCAATTTTGCTTTCCAGATATCATCTATTTTTTGATTAAATTATTACTGTTTACAACCATTTGTCTTGCCTTGTCTAGGAACTTTAAGCCTTTAAGCAAGTGCCTTTTTTCTCCCTTGTTTATGAACAGAAGCCATTGTGTTCATGCTTTAAGTGATATCTGCTATTGGCAATGAATCAGCTCTTGAATACTTGTTTAAACCTAATTTTAGGTACTATAGAAAACAGCACAATTATGGACAAAGCAACGCTGGTAGGAGCTTACTATAAGTTCCCTAGTTCCTACCAACGTTGTTTTCTCCATAATAAAATATTTATTTTAGAATTCCCTTTCTCAAGATTTTCATTTGTATAGTAAAATTTGTATTGCATTTCAGAAACATCCTATCAGTTACATGTGCTAGCACATGTCTGTAATCTCAGCACTTGAGAAGTGGAATTAGAAATAAGGATTATGGCCAGGCATGGTGGCGCACGCCTTTGATCCTAGCACTCTGGAGGCAGAGGCAGGCGGATCTTTGTGAGTTCAAGGCCAGCTTGGTCTATAGAGTGAGTTCCAGGACAGTTGGGGCTACAGGGAGACCCTGTCTCAAAAAGATAAAAAAAAAAAAGAAATGAGGATTAAGAGTTCAAGGTCATTCTTAACTGCATAGTTTGAGACCAACCTGGACTACATGAGACCTTGAACTAGAAACTAACTTCATGCTACACACTGCTCTTGGGATTGGGAATTGAAACAGGGAAAAGTTCAACATTGGAGTTGACTCCAAAAAACTTGTGAGGGACTAAATCCATGGAAAGGAGGTAGGGCAGCTAATTAATAATAAAACTGGCAGTTACTTCTTCTCAGTCTGAAGCAAAGGACTGGGGTCTCATCCCTTAGCCAGCAGGTCCCCTTTTCCAGCTGAGAAGTGCAGACCAAAGTAATTAAGACCATGGCCTGACCTCGGCATAACTCATTCAGCTTGGATGTGTGACCTGTGGTCTCTGTCTCTGTGTTTAAGTTGACCAAACCAACTTATGGGACAGGAACCTGCCCCATAGCAGCAAAAAAATGCTTAAAACACTCAAACTTTCTTGGGGGTTTTGGATTTTTGTTTGTTTGTTTGTTTGTTTTGAGTTCCTTCTCCACTTGCAGAGAGCTTTTTTCCTGTGTTAAATATGTATTTCTTCAAATAAAGTTTGTTACCTGTTGTTTTCTGCTCTCTTTGAGATTCTTTCTGCTTTTTGATTATTTAACTGGGGGGTATCTAAATAAATAATAAACAGAAGTTCAGTTATGACAAAGTAAAATAAAATAATTAAAAGGAACATGATGCAATCTAGAGGATACTACAGAAAACAGATGGACCTGGGAGACATCTCTGAAAGGACACAGACTGAAGCTTGGTGTGTCAGGGAGCAGTAAGGAGGATGGTGTGACCAAGCTGGAAGCTAGGTGGAGAGTTTAAGAGATAAAGAAGGAAATATGGACAAGGAACAGATCATGTCCAAAAACAAACATGATAAAAAGTTAGAATTGGATTCTAAATTAAATACAAGGCCATTTAGGTGTGAAGCATCATCTGTTGACATTTTTATAATTCATGATGCCACCTATACAGAGAAGAGATTTTACTCCATAGTACCAGCAAGAAAGTTTGCCCCTGTTGATTGGACTTGAGCAAGGATGTTGACAGGGAAGGAGTGGATGCACAGATTAATATTCTGGAGTTAGAGTGCCCACAGAAGGAGGAAAGTAGTAAGGAGCCATAAGGGAAGAAATTTAAGAGATGGATGATAGAATGCAGGTGGTTTGAAGAGGAAAAGAAGAATTAAGTAACATGAATGGCTAAATAGAGTTAGGGATGGGAGGGCAGGGTAGCAGATTAAGTATAAGGAGAGGATAACTAACACTAAAGACATTTGAAAATGTAATATCAAAGCCTACAAATGTAGAAGCTTCTGAAAGTATATACATACACATATATAAAGTGAGTTTAAATGGAGATACAATTTAACAGGGGAATAATGCCTCCCACAGACACCATAGGCTATCAGATAAAAAGCAGACTACTAGGTACAGGTTACCACTTTTGGGTTTCTTGCTCAGGTGTGTCCCATAATGTTCCCCAGCTGTTGAAAGTTATTGCCACTGTTCTTGGTTACTCTTCAGAAGTTGATGTTCAGACACTATTTCTGAAGACATTACATACTTGAGTTATAGGACATGAAGAATTTAAGCTGGAACTGACCTGGAAGCCTCATCCCTACTTACTAGTTTTCATGGTGCTGTAAGATGCCATGCATACTATCAGGGCGGAATAATAATCAACAGTCTTACATAGCTATGAACCAACCTCATGAGCTATGATAACCACTGGCCTGGCAAGATATGCCCACTGGTAAAATAGCGGCACTAAAGTTACCGGAGTAACCAACCACTTTCTCTTTGAATTTAAAGCCCACTCCAGAGGACAAAACTCCTACCTAACATTGCTTAGGTGAAAAATTCCTAACATTGCTTAGGTGAAAAATACCAGCTGACTAGGTCATAGGCCCTGGGGGAGAGGCCAATACTAGTATGCTGCTTAATGGACATGATCATAAACTGCCCCTTAAGTTCTTATCATTGCATCCCTAGATGGTTAAATCACTCAACCCTCATTAGACAAGTAGTTTTTGGAGTAGATGATGTTTGGAATAGAAAGAATTTATGTAGTGAGCTGTTGAAGTAGGAATGGAAGATAAGAGAAAGGGTTTAGCATGCCATTTCACATCTGTGAATGACAGTGTCATTTAGTTATTATTGAGAGTGAAATTGTTAATTAATAACAGGGAAGAGCCTTAGTCTTGTACCAGTATTGTACTTATATTGAATGTATTTCTTAAATTTTTATCTGAACTGTAAATAAACATGCCATTGCTCAAATAGAAAATACTAACACTCTTGAAGGTTAAATAACTTAGTCAAGTTTGTCATTTAGCAGAGTGACAACTGCAGGACTCTGACTTTAAGCTCATTCTATGAACCATTCAATTCAAATAATTTTATGGGCCAGAACAAGAGCTAATATAAACATTTGTAATCTTACCCTTCTAAAGATTTTGTTTTGAGGCTCTTAGATAAAATATTGTCTACAGAACATAAACACAAATGCTTGTTGTTTCTAGTATATTACTTATAGCTACCATATCAACTATTTCTTTAGTAATTAAGTAAAAGAAACAACTTTTTCCTTAATGATGTCCATTCTAACTGAGATGACATGGAATCTTTTGATCTGAATTTCTTCTTTTTCTTCTTCATATTTTTATTAGTTCTTTGAGAATTTCATGCATTACATTATAATCACATTCCTTCCCCTCCCCAACTCCTTCCAGGTCAATCCTCCCTTCTTTTTGTTTTTTTTTTTTTTTTGGTTCTTTTCGAGAACAGGGTCTCCCTGTATCCAGCATTCCTGGAACTCACCTCGGTAGGACCAAGGCTGGCTTTATTTTTATTGAAAAAAAATTTTTTTTGTCTTTTCAAAGATCCACCTGCCTCTGCCTCCCGAGTGCTAGGATTAAAGGCCTGTGCCACCATGCCTGGCTAATTCTCCCTTCTTTATCCAAGCAACTTCATGTCCTGTTTAAAGAAAATATACTAAGTCGATTTTGTGTTGCTCATATACTCTTGGGTGTAGGGCCATTCAACAAAGTATGACATGTAAATGATCTACCAGATACCACACTGTTAATAAACTTTCTCTACCTTTCTTAGAAGCTATCATTTATCAGCAGCTCCTCAGTTAGTTGTGGGATATTGTGCCTACCTCCTTTCTCCAGAATGGGAATTTGTAAGGCTTGAGCATACACAACTCTTTTGCTTGCTGTCATAACTGCTGTGGGTTCACGTGCACCTACCCTGTTATGTTTGAAAAATACTATTTCCTTGTAGTCATTCATTGCTTATGGCTTTTAAAATCTGGCCATCCTCTCTTCCACAATGAACCCTGAGGAAAGGATGTGATATATGGGTCCTATTTAATATTTTTATGTGTTTTGCCTACATGTTTATAAGTGCACTCCTGCATGCATTGCCCAGAGAGGCCAGAAAAGGCCACCAGAGCTCTTGAAACTAGAGTTACAGATGGTTATTAGCTGCCATGTGGCTGTTAGGAAAATAACCTGGGTCCTCTACAAGCCAAGCCTTGTTCTTAACTACCAAGCTATCTCTCCAGCTCCAAGATGTCCCATTTCAAGGTGACTTTTCCCAGTCTCTTATTCTCCACAGTTTTACCAGTTGTGGGTCTCCATATTAATTACCATTTATTGCCAAAAGATTCTTCTTTAATGTGAGTTGAAAGATCCACTCATCTATGGGTATAGTGATAAATCATTAGGAGTCAGTTTAATACTATGTCCATTTAGCAGAGTAAAAGTAAAAGTTTCTTTCCTAGAGCCTATGACTTGTTTAACAAAGTTTTTGGCCCCAATAACAGTGCCTTTAATTTGATCAAAAAGTGGTTAGAGATGCCAATTATTGCACCAGTAGTGTGACTTGCCATGCTGGTAGTTATCATAGCCCTCAGGATTTAGAGCTAGGTAAGGCTACTGATTATTTTTCTCCCCTGGTTATGTGCATAGCATTTCTAGCACTATGAAATCTAGCCAGAAGGGATGAAGCTTCCAGGTAAATATAAACTTGAAATTTTTCATGTTCTACAACTAATAGTGCTTAGTAATTGTGTCTTACCATCAAGTTTTAGATGGTAACCAAGACTACTGGAAATAGTCAGAAATGTTTAGGGGTCTATGCTACCTAATTGATGAACAAAACCCCAAAGAGATAACCTATTCCTGGTGCTACACTTTTTGTTAGCATGGGATGTCTAGTGGGTACATTGTTGCCCCATTATAGGGTAGCTCCATTTAAACTCTTGTTATACATGTGTATGTATATATTTTATAAAATGTCTACAGTAGTATGTTTCAATGTGACAACAAATGTGGGTATGGGGAGGGAGGAACACTTATTCAGTGCTTGTAGGAATGCAAACTGGTACAGCTACTAAGGAAATCAGTGAAGAATTTCCACAAAAAGCTATACATAGATCTACCACATGATCAAGCTATAACATTCTTGGGAATCTATCCTGCTACAGAGATACCTTCTCACCCATGCTCATTGCTGCTCTATTCACAGTAGCCATGAAATAGAAACCCTCTAGATATCCATCAGCTGATGAGTGGATAATGAAAATGTGATGCACTTACACAATAGACTATTACTGAGCTGCTAAGAAAAATGAAATTATGAAGTCTGTGGGTAAATGGAGGGGATAGAAACAATCATTCCAAGTGAGGCAACCTAGACCCCAAAAGACAAACATGACATGTTTTCTCTCATCTATGGACATTAGCTTTCAGTCTTTAAATATGTGTGCTTTAGTTGAAATACTTGCAAATTAGTAAGGGGCCATGGAGCAGGTTGCTTTCAAGAGAGGGAAGATAGAAGTTTATGTTATAGAAGAGTAAGGAGTAAAGGAACAAGAAGAGTTAAATGAGATAGGAGGTGGGAGGGCAGCATAAAAGAGGGAGTATGGGAAGGGAAATCTAACACTATGAACCACTTGATTTGCACCTCTTAAATTGGCTATTGAGGTTGGGCATTTTTTCCTGAGCTTATGGTCTATTTATGTTTCATATTTTGAGAACTCTGTTCATTTATTAGCTCACTTACTGATGTAAGGCTTTTATTTTTAATTTTTTTAACTGAGCTTTTGTACATTTCATATAACACTTCTTTTTTAAATTTAGACCTGTTCTCCCATCCATACCCCCATCACCAGAATTCATGCATTCTGCCATACATGTTAAATTCCATCTGGTATCTTTTTCTCAGTCTTTTTTTTTAACTTTTTTGATACAGAANTTTTTTGTCTTTTCGAGACAGGGTCTCCCTGTAGCCCCAGCTGTCCTGGAACTCACTATGCAGACCAGGCTGGCCTTGAACTCACTGAGATCTGGTTGCCTCTGCCTCCCAAGTGCCAGGATTAAAGGCATGCACCACCAAGTCCGGTTCATATAACACTTCTTAATAAATTTAGACCCCTTCCCCCATCCATTCCCCTCCCAAACCCCCCATCATATCTCATGTATTTTGCCATACATGTTAAGTCATATCCAGTCAAGCATTTGTACTCAGACATCCTTTGTGCAATTCTGTCCACTGGAGTCTAATAAGCCTATCTAGAGATTGTAAGTAAGGCACACTTTCCCTCACCCAGTAGTAACAGTCCCCAATAGTTCTCAGTCTAGGGCCACCCAACCACCCATTTCTCTGCCTCCACTCTGAGACTTTGTGTGGTTGAGTTGGCTTAGGTCCTGTGCTCAATGGCACCATTGCCACAAGTTGGCATATGCAAGCTTCCGGTGTTATGAAAGTCTTGGCTCCTTATATTCATGAACCACCCCTGGCTCTTACAACCTTTCTTCCGCCTTCTGCAGTCATCCCTGAGCCATGAGTGGGTGATGTTTAATATAAGAATACTATTGGGGGACACACATTCTGTAGTCTCATTCTTTAAATCTTGGCCAGTTGTGGCCTTCTGTGTGCATTGCAGTCTGTTGTATAAAGAAGCTTCACTGGTGAGAGTTGAGGTAGCATTAGTTTTGCTAGTGGTGGTGGTGACAGAGTTGGTGATAATAGCAATGGTATTGTGGAAATGTTTGTGATGCCAGAGGAAGAATACTACTAATTATGATGCTTATAATGGTCATGGTAGAAATTGTGATAAAATTTCAGCCATAGTGACCATAGTACTGTAATGGTGAGGGTGATGCTGGTTTAATGTTGAATAGTTTATTAGCCACTTTTCTGTCGCTGTGATAAAACCACCATGAGCAAGGGAACTTATAAAAGGAAGAGTTTGTTTGAGCTTATGATTGACGGTTCTAGGGAATTAGAATCCATTGTGGTGGGAGGCATGATGGCTGGGGCTGGAGCAGCAAACCAGAAGGTCACATCTCGCAATGAGCACAGGAAGCAGAGAGAGATACTGGAGACTGCAAGTCTTGTTAAACTCACTAAGCCTGCCCCCAATGACGTACTTCCTCCAGCACAGCCACACCTTCTAAGACCTCCAAGAACAGGGCCACCAACTGGAGACAAAATGTCTGAATACTTAAAGCTTATGGGGGACACTCATTCAAACCACCACAAATAGTAACGGTCATGGAAGCACTAGTATTCTTATCTTTAATGAAAGATGATTATTGATCAGTAATAATCACAAGAGAATAAGTAGAAACAAAACAAAACAAAACAAAAAACAATGAAACCAAATGACTTCCATGGGTAGTCTTTGGATTCTTTTAGATGTTTCAAAGGGAAAAGAGAAACTAAGTCCTATAATGTCTTGAGTAAAGAAGCAGTAATGGAAATGTCAATAATTCATACTAAGTTCTTCACATGTTCTGATATTTTATAATATTTTTTGATGCTTTGTGTATTTCAGACATCATTCTTCAGTTCAATGTAGGCACAGTCATGCATTCTGCCATACATGTCCTTCATCTTTCTCTCAGTCTTTTTAAAGTTTTTCTCTGTAAAAGTCCATTGTTTGGGGCAGAATTTAACTATACATCTGTATTGGCATATGTAATCCTCACCAAATATAAAACCTTTACATTTAATTACATTTTATGAAAAGAGCCACTAGGGCAGAGCTTAAGTATGTTTTTTAGTTCTAGACAGCTAATATGTAGTAAAGTAGTATCTCAAGGTCAGGCAGCTGGACTCAGGGGTTTGCATTCCCCATCACTCTTCCCACTGTCATCTCAATCCAATAAGGTCCAAGTGTCTTGAGATCCCTCCAGGGCAGGGCAGGTCACCATCTGCCTTCTTCCAGCTCTGGAAGGACTATGTCTATGGACATTTAGTTGACATTTTAGAATAGGTATAATCGATTTAACATAAGCAGTTTTGATACTACTTTTCCTTTTCCTTTCAATTAGTAGCAGTATACTCATTTTAGTTATTATTATTATCTACCAATTAAACTAATGATATTCTTACATAATTTCCATTTAATTTTCTTTTCTTATGAATATCCTTATTCATTTAAAAACATGTTTTGCAGCCCGAAGTGGGCCAGGAACTGTACTAGACTAAATCTTACTGTTTATTATTTTGAATTCTGGCATACTCTAATTTTTCTAAACCAGATAGAGCTTTGAACTTTAAATTTTATTTTAATTGAAGAGAATATTTAATATTCTTAGCATTGGTATGGTTTAACTAGAGAGGAATTTTTTCTCCCTTCAGTAAAATAGCATAATGTTTTTTTTTTTCCTTACAGAACATAAGAATTGGTAGAATGTTAAAATTCTTTGCTAAATTTAAATATCCATAAGCTGATATTCGATTTATGAAGGAGTTTCTCTAGATATAAATTTAGAGAAAAGCAGAAGGTCTGTTTTTCTCTGAATGGAATAGATGGTATAGAAGGGCAAGACATGCATATGTCTTGATTCTTAAATCAATAAATTCTTTTTAAAAAAATCAAGACAATACATATTCTTGAGGTGGGCTTTAGTTTTTTTTTTAAACAATGTGAAACTTTGTAGCAATATTGGACTTAAAAATATAAGCTAGAATGGTAAGTATTGTGGCATGTATATTTTACCATAATAAAAAGTGGTGACAAAAAAATCAATGTAACATTTATTTATAAATTATACCAGACCTTATCATAAGTAACAAGAAAAGACAAAACCAAAGAGGTTAATTTAGAATATAAACTTTGTAATTATATTTGTGACTTTTGAAATTGTTCCAGTAAGAAACAACTGACATTTGTTAATTATCTCTGTGGTCCTAGTATTTTAATTCTCACCAAGTTAACAAAGAATGGATTTTAGCATCTAACTAGCTGCTCATCAGGTTAATAATCATACTTAGCCCTTCAGACCATTGATTCTAGTAGAATGCATACTGAAATGATTCTGGAAGAGCTGTCTTTAGACTAAGCTCCATTTTCTACTTTCTGACATTTTCCTCCATTATCCTTCCTCTTGCACACACAGACTGACTTTAGTACCCCAGGATTCCCCTAACGGGAAGGGAAGCCTTGAAGGGGGAGGAAGACAGAACAGAATGAGAATGGCTCAGGCCAGGTCCGATTTCATTTCACTTGTGTGACCTAATACTCCTGATGTTTTACAATTGACGGACATCCAGTAAAGTTTCATCAGATAAGAAGTACCACATAAAGCTTCAGAAACGTGAATTTCAATATCTCCAGAATGGACTCCATGCCTACTTTCCTGCATGATCCTCTCCCCTTTCCAAATGCTGACCTTTCCTACTCCTATCTACATCATTTTGTGCTGGCGGAATCATTACTCACCCAGTGTTTCCCAAGATAGAAATCTGAGAATCATCCTATGCTGTCCCCAAATCCAATGAGCATGTCCACTTAGTCACTTGTCCCTGCAGTCTTTTGCTTTCTGTGCATCACTACCATCATGGCCTTCCATTTGTCCCATTACATTTCTGACTTCTGGGAAAGCAACGCTTTTCCATTTCTATTTTTGTTCTCTTTAAATGTATCTTACAAATTTCCTTTAGCATAGGCACTTTGAAATAAAATTTCACTATAATCCTTCCTACATAAAATCATTCGCTGACTTTTTTTGAGAATACGGTCAGGTTTCTTATTTTACAAACTTCCTCTTCACTTCTTTTTCTTCTTTTCATGTGTTTCATGGTGATCCATACACACTTTTCCTCCTTTTCTGCTAAGAAGGAGAAATCAGTCTCTAGGACAGCCCTTGCTGTTCTCCTTGACACAGCCTTCTTTTGGTGCTGCATTTCCAGTCCTGCACATGCTCTTTACTGCATCTAACCTCCTGTCAGCCCCAGTTCCTTCAGCCCATGAATGTTCTAACCACATTACATTGAAAGTACAATCATGTTTCCCTCCTCTAAGACATAAAATTACTGAAGTACTGAACCCTCATTTTGATCCTCCTTGCACTCCCAGTATAAAACTTTGCCTTGCACATAATTTGGTTGCCAGTACCAAGTGCATTTTGATTTGTAAATTTCTTAAATACTTCATCAAGTTAGTAAAGCATGCTTTCAACTAAATCTTCTTTCACTGAACATAATGTAGTTTGGCTAGCAATTCATTCACATGTTTTTCATATCTGAATACATGTAAAAGTTATTTTGAGTTATCTTTATTCATTATATTCTCAAAGCAAAGAGCTTGAAAGTATCAGGGAAGGAATGCTCTCCCAACCTCTAGGCATTTAATTCTTCTGTTTCCTGGTGTTGAAGAACTAAGCTTCTCTGGCTACCTCCCTCTGTTATCATCAGTTGTGTGTCTGACAAATCCTTCAGGCAGTGTTCTCTTATGGATTTGAAGTCCTCACAGCCATGTATTAGTTATCTGTGGGAACTTCATAAGGAGCGAAGCCCACCTGGTGCTTTGTCTGTGATTAAGGATGACTGGACTCCTGAAAGCTTCTTCTGTGCAATAGAGAAGGAGAAAAAATGTCATGAACAGATAATAAGCTAAATAGTGAAATGAGCACAAGTAAAATGTGAATCCTCATCAGAGTGATAGTTGATGTCAAACTGACTTCCAAGAATGATATGTGAATGATCACCCCAGACATTCTGTAGTCCTTGCTTGGTATAATCCCTTAAATCCACTTGGTCCATGTTGGCTTGTGATTTTATGTACTTTCAACATGTGCTACAAACTGCACTGACTGCTTGGACAACCCGTACCAACCATGTGTAGTCTTGCCAGATACCTGAAGCCAACCTACAGCCTCCATTCCCTCCTTGCAGGCCACTCCATGAGAGTTCTCCTCTGATATGAATGCCAGGTCTCCTCCTTAGCACAGCTCCCACTTCAGTTGGCTAGTGCCTACTTAGCTTTGTTAACAAGCTCTCTAAAGAGGCCGAGGCTTTTCCATAGTGTCCCACTGTTTTACCTGGAGTTTAATCTTCATTTTTTCAGTTAGAATCGCAAAATCCAACACAGCATTAAAAGGTAAACCCATTAAGAACAGCAATTATCTCTTAACATTTTGTGTAGTTATATTACTTATCAAAACTAACAATAGTTTAAGTTACATACTCTATAATATCTTACTAATTTGTTTCAAACTTTTTAAATAAAAATGAAAAATTTTGAAATGTGAATTTTCCAAGATACAGCAATTTAGTGTCATGAAAATAAAGAATAATGGATCTCTCTAACCATTCAAAATTCTGAGAGATGTTCGGAAGGAACCATGCTAATAATGCTTAACATTTATTAAATATTTATTAATATTCATTAAATATTTCTGTTCAATGTACTCATATTCATCATTTCTTTCATCTTCACAAAATTATAAAAAGTCAATAAAAATATTATAATCCCATATCACAAATTAAAAGGGAAAAACCTCAAGCCAGAGAAGTTAAGTAACTTGCCAAAGACCATACAGCAAGAGAGAAAAGCAGGCTATTAGGCTACACTACCTTATTCCTTAATTATGATGCTTCGCCATCTCATTTGTCATTCTTTAAAGCCTTAATATATCTCTAAGATCAGTAGTCAATTAAGACTATCTCACCTTGTCTGATTACTTATATTTTATCATGATTTAATGCATCATGTTTTGCTTTTCCATATAACCAAAGCCATCAATCAATGCTGTTCACAGCTGCCAACACCACCACTGTAATGCTCTTACTCCTGAGAGCCCCAGGTTCAGTTCCTCTACTCCACTGAGAATACAATTCTGTATCCTTTCCCTGGTGTTATATTATCCTCCTGGGGCTGAGACCAGCAAACATGTGCCCTAGGGTCATTCCTGGAGGATTTTCACTGAGATGCTTCCTTCTGTGTTGTACCTGAAATCCCCCTTTTCTATTTTTTGGCTGGAATAGAGTCATGCTCTGGCTTGCACATGGGTGACCAACCAATCGATAGACTCTTCCCATGGTTCTCCAGGAACTAGAGCTGACATGTCTTTCAGCTAAGTATGTATATGGTTTTTATTTTTAAAATACTTAATTTTCTGTTTGGGCATTTAAGCTGAATCCTCTTAAGATTCCTTTTCAGTTTCCCTTGTACCTTGCATAGCATCTTTTCTAGAGGTGGATTCAGGTGGTAAACTCACAGTGATTTGAGTCAGCCTTGCAGTGTGGTTGTGGTGTGTGTGTTGGCTTCCTACAGCTGTGTTTTAGATTTTCTTCTTTGGCTTTGGTTCCCAAAAGTTTGATATTGGGGAATCCGAGTGTGAATTTCTTTGAGCTTCCCCCATTTAGGTTTCAGCAAGTAGTTTCTTATGAATATAATATATATATATATATGAATATATTATATTCATATAGAAAGAGTAATATATATATTATATATATTATATATATATTTGTCTTTTAGAGACAGGGTCTCCCTGTAGCCCAGCTGTCCTGGATCTCACTCTGTAGACTTGGCTGGCCTTGAACTCACAAAGATCTGCCTGCCTCTGCCTCCTGAGTGCTAGAGTGCTAGGATTAAAGGCATGTGCCACGACACCCGGCAAGTTTTATGAATATTTACATTTATGTTCTGGAAAATTATCAACTTTTCAGCCATTATTTCTTCAAACACTGATTTTTACATCAGTCTTTCTCTTCTAAAATTCTGATTATTGTGTTTCTAGACACTTTTTATATTTTTCATAGATTCATTTTTATATTTTTCTCCTTTTTTGCAATTATTCAAACTAGATGATAAGTATTCATCTATGTGATCTTCACTGATATTATTTCTTTTCTCTATTCTATTCTTGAGCATATATAATTAATATTTTTGTTTTGATCATTGTATTTGTTTTAGACATAAAATTTCAGTTGTAGAATCATACACCCAGCATTCAGGAGATAGAAGAAGGAAGTTCAGCAGTTTGCATTATCCTTGGCTTCATAGCAAATTTAAATCCAGCCAAGACTACATGAGAAATTATTTCAAGAAAAAAAAATTTCAATTGATCATTATTTTAGTATTGCCTATTTCATCCAATACCCCATCTTTTCTTTCAAGAATGTCTTCAGTTAATCCCTAGAACTTAATTATACTGCTAATGTGTACTTAATTTCAGTATTTATATCATCTTAGAATTTGATTTACTGGCTATCTTTCCCCCCTGTGATTTTTGAGATTTTCCTGATTCTACCTTCAGAAATATTGTTTTATATATTGAATATCTTAAAATATCATGTGTGCTGGATAGCTTTAGTATCAACTTGACACACCTGGGTCGAGGGAGCCTCAAATGGGGAATTGCCTCCCTTGGATCGACCTGTGGTCATGTCTGTGGAGTATTATCTTGATTTTTCAGTGATGTGGGAGACCCCAGCCCAGTGTGGGTGGTGTCATCCCTAGGCAGGATATTGTGTATTGTGTAAGAAAGTTGACTGAACATGGGCTAGGAGAGCAAGCCAGTAAGCAGCATTCCTTCAGATGACCTGTGTTCCAGCTCCTGCTTCCAGGTTCCTTCCCTGGGTTCTTACCTTGGGCTCTGTAAGTGACGAACTATGACCTGGGAGATGTAAGAGGAATAATCTCTTTCCTCCCCAAATTGGAATTGGTCAGAGTGTTTTGTCACAGCAATTGAAGACAAACTAGAACATCATGTTAAGAAGTGTTTTTCTTTAATTCCCAATTTTTGTTTACTTCCCATGAGGAATATTGATTTATTACTGTTATTTTCACAGGGAAACTACCAGGTCATAAATGCTAATCTGTCTTCTGTGGTTCCAAAACTAGTTCCATTTTCAAGGTCTTTGCAAAATTGTTTTGAATTATCTTGCATGTAAAAGGCCCATAGGCCTGTCTGGCATCCAGTGGTATAGTCTTTTTCCTAATTTGGTTGGGATCAGTATGGCTTTGAAAGTCAGTCCATGCCTACCTGGCTCAAAGGTAAACACAGAGCTTCACACAGCTTTACAGACTAGCCTTCCTCTTCTTGATCTCTGATGTTTGACTCCTGGGTCTGTCGAGTTGCTCCACTGCCTGGAAACTGAAGGCTTTGGTTTTCTGGATCTTATATTTCTTCAACAGAACCTACCTCCAAGACATTATGGTACTGGGACAGAGGCAGAAACATCAAGCAGCAGGGCCCTATTTTGCACTTCTGGAATCATAATTTCTCTACCAGTGAAGTTATCTTCTTTTATGAATTTTTAGATCTCCATTTCTGCCATGTAATTGCCAGGGGACTGGACTGAGAGAAATTGGGGTCAAAGGGTGACTGAGGTTATTTCCTACTCTTTGGTCTGAAAGGATCTCCTTTCATAGTCCTTGAATCAGAAGGATAAGATTTTTCCTAGAACTTTCTAACTATACCTGATAAGCATTTCTACTATAAATAAAGTAAATTCAGCCAGGAAGTGTAAGATGGTTAGACTCAACAAACCTAATGGCTAATCTGATGGCACTTTATTCTCCAAGTTTCTTCACTTTCAATTGGCTTTTCTGTCTCCTCAGGCAGGTGCCCCATGTCATCTGTCCAGTGGGTCCAGTATTTTTGGTGACAGTGGAGTATGGCTGACTCCTTTACTGGCACTAGAACCCCATCTCTCCCTATTTGTGGCTGTTTATTTTATTTTATTCCTTGTGGCTGTTTTTAAATCTCTTTGAATTCCCTCCATCAAGTTAGCATATTATCAGCTACAAGTGCCCATCTGCTGACTTGGAAATCTCACAATATATTTTCCACTTCTGTATTTCTTACAAAAACACTAAGCATGTCTAATAAATTCTTTGAAATGTAACTCTTAAAAATCTTATTGATCTTGAAAAAAATTTTATTCATTCATTTATTTTTATGTATATGAATGTACTGTCTGCATGTAGGTCTGTGCACCCGTGTCGTGCAATGCCGCGGAGGTCAGAAGAGGGTGTCGGATTCCCCTGGAACTAGAGTTCTCCTGGAATTGGAGTTTCAGACGGTTGTCGGCCGCCATGTTGGTGCTGGGGATCGAACCTGGGTCCTCTGCAAGAGCGGTCGGCGCTCTTAACCGCTAGGCCATCTCTCCAGCCCCAGGTGGAGACATTTTCAAGACTATCAGACATAAGAGAGTGAAGGAGACTTTAAAATTGTGGAGGTCAGGCTAGGAAATCCACGAGGTCCTGACAGAGAGTTACAGCACAGAGGCTTTTTCTAACCTGTTTTTCTACTGCTGTGCATGTCATCTGTTCATTATGCTTGTTTGCCAAAGGATAAAAAGTTCAAAGGAGGAAATACCATGCTTTGGAAGCGTTCTGAAGTGCAACTGATGAGGAAAGAAACATTGCTGAACAATAGACATTCAGTTCTAGAGAAGCCCTTCCGTGCACTCTTCACCTTAGCAAGTCCCACACGGGCATTCACACCCGAAGGGGGTGTTTTAATCAAAGGCCCATGCAAAGTTGAATGGCATGAAATTGCATTCTGCTTGGATTGTTGTGTAAACAGCATTTCCTGTAACATTAGATCAAGAAACATAATGCTTGATAGTATCTGTTTTGTTTTGGTTTATGTGCTTATGTATGCTTTGATTTCTTTTTTTTTTTTTTTCCTCTTTTTGATACAGATCCTGCAGCTCAGGCTGGCCTTCAACTGGCTATATAGCCAAGGATGACCTTGAATTGCTAATCCTCCTTCCTCTACTTCACAACTGCTGAGATTACAGGCCTGTACCACTAAACCCAGTTTTATGCAGGGCTCTGGATCAAACCCAGGGCTTCCTACATGCTAAGCAAGCTCTTTACCACCTGGACCACATCCCTGGCTCTTTCATTATTAAAGAAGCCATAGACATTCTTAATGTCAACTCTAACACAGAATATTTTCCACCAAGAAGCTACTGTAACCAATATAACAATATGCAGAGAAATATTTATAAGAGAATGGGATAAATTTGAGAAATCAAAAAGCAGCTAGAATTTGCCTTAAAAAATGTTTTTGGTATGCATCCCTCTCCACAAGAAATATTTATAACTGGGTTATTGGTACTAGCGTCCACATATGAGAGATACCATTTGTCGTTTGTTTTTCTGGGACTGTGTTACTTCACTTAACATGAATTGTTAAGGAATAATAAACTTACAGCACTTCAATGTAATCTAAAACACCTTTAACAATATAGACTGGACACTCATTTGATCAACTTGATTGAACATACAAGCCCCCCCTGGTGGATGGTGGGACCCATGAGCTGTGTGGGTTTGGGCACAACTGCTTGCAAATTGGTTTTACATGAAGGATGCTTGTACTCACAAATTATCACTTATTGTTAAAAAAAATGAAAAAACAAAACAAAAAAGCAGAGAAAGATGCAGAAAACTTACAGCAGAATGCATGATCTGGGATGGGTAGGAGTGGGGTGGGGGGAAGGGAAAGGGATATATGCCTGAACTGAATTGGAAAATGTTGTATGAAATACACAAAGCATCAATAAAAAAAAATGTATTTGGGTCTTCTTAAACTTATTACTGGCCAGGCGTGGTGGCACACGCCTTTAATCCTAGCACTTGGGAGGCAGAGGTAGGTGAATCTTTGTGAGTTCAAGGCCAGCCTGGTCTACAGAGTGAGTTCCAGGACACCTGGGGCTACAGGGAGACCCTGTCTTGAAAAGACCAAAAAAAAAACCAAAAAACAACAACAACAACAAAAAAAAACAATCAAAAAACAAAACAAAACAAAAAAAACTTACTACTGAAATTAACTGACCCCAAACCTGAGTACTAAGGACAAATTAGAAGTTTTAAGGTCTTAGCACTGTTTGACAGAATCTCAACCATTTGTTAAGAACTTCTTTTTATCAGCTTTTATTTAAAACTCATTCTAGGTTTTACTATTTTAAACATTATTTTGAGCAAGCTGGCATCTGCAACTGAAATAGTCAACTTTTCTTGCACTTTAGCAGAAATCGCATGCAGTCAGAAGTTAAAAATACTTTTCACTCCTTGAAAGCAATGTTTTATGAAATTTTTGTCAGGAGGGAAGAAAAAAATTACTTAGACAAGTATGTCTAGTGTGTCCCAGAGGAGAGGAGCATGAAGCATCCTGAGTCCAAGCTCTTTACTGTTGAGCTATTGGTCTCTCCTGGATTTCAGAGCTACTAATCTTGTTGAAAAGATTTCTTTATTCCTAAAACCAATTACTACAAATCAAAAAGGAATACTGAAAAGTTGCAGGTGATTCCTATCACATTTACTAAAACAAAAAAAGAAAACAGTAATGATTGTATGCTGTATGTTAGGTATTTTACATTTAATACACTTGGAATAGCTTCTTTTTTATTATATAGAGTAACTTCTCTATAATCCTGAACTGTATAGAAAAGAAAAAAAAGACAAACACATGTGATTTTATGATGGAACAAAATCTGACATTGTTTTTGGATTTGGTAAGAGTATTACAGAAAAATAGACAGTAACCTTCGATGTTGCCCATTTACAGATGCATTCACTGAAAAACTTACAGCACTTCAATGTAATCTAAAACACCTTTAATAATCAACTAAAGAGAAAATTGTATCAGAATTTATCCAGAGTATAATAGTGCTGTGAAAGTCATATGCAAATTTTTCTAACTCCAATCTCCCCAGACCCTTCCATTAAAATGATTAACTTTAAAGAAACTATCAAATAATGTTTGGTGCAACAGATAGATTTTCTAGTAATTAGTAATGTAAAAGAATATTCTTTTCTCATTAGAAGTTACATAGCTATTGTAATTGAGCTCTTGCTAAGTTGACAGACGGCCTATTTTTAGAGGCTCTTGCACTGTTCTGATGACTTACTTAAAGAGAGAAGAAAAATCCAGCAAGGAACAAGTATATTTTTAGTCATGAAAGAAAATGAGTAAACCATAAATTATCACTAGGAAAATGTGTAGCAGGTTGGTGCAAATAGTGAGTATTTTTGGTGTGTCTAGAAATTGCACTGGGCTACCCACCCCTCCCTGAGGGACTATTGACAGTCTGTGGAGGCCACTTGCCCCTCCCTGAGGGACTATTGACAGTCAGTGGAGGCTACTTGCCCCTCCCCAAGGGACTATTGACAGTCTGTGGAGGCTACTTGCCCCTCCCTGAGGGACTATGGACAGTCAGTGGTATGGGTAGAGGGGCACCACTTTCCTCAGTGGTGTAGTAACTAATAAGTTGCCCATGCTCCAGCACATAACCTTCCACTCACACTCACACAGGCAACAGTAATTCAATTTAGTGAGTCACATACAGAATATGAAAATAGGTGGGGTTTTGTTGGGAAGAAGAAGGTCTTCAGGAGAAGGAATGAGATGAAAGGGGATAAGAGAGCATGGAAATGGCTAAAAATCGTTATGCATATGTATGAAATTGTCAAAGAATAAAATAAGTAAGTAAATGAAAAAGAAAAGAAAATGCAGTAAGCCTAACACTTAAATACAGAATAGGAATAACTCTTGCTGAAGGATTTATTACATTTTATTATTTAATGACCATCAATCTTCGTATTTTGAGGAATATAAATGTAACCTGAAATACACTAGAATAAGCAAAATGTTGTTCCTATGAGTGCAGCATATACTTTAAGGTGTGAATAGAATACTGCAAAAGGAGCTAAATAAAACAAAAAGTACAAGCATCCTTCTACCTGTCTTAATTGGTAAATACTTTTGCATAAATTTACATTTCTAAACTTAATTTTTTTTCAGCAGCTGACAAGTACGTGTTCAGCTGGGCATTATTTTATGTGTTCTCCTGTTACTTACACATTAATTAGTTCTGTTTACCCGTACATAATTTTTTCCTAATTTCACAACGGTTGTTGTGATTTTGTAATTGACAGTGCAATTTTCTGCTTGTGTTCTTTCTGGCCCCCAAATAAGAATGTCAAGGTGTCTCTTCAACTCAAATTGTTTAAGAAAAGGGGATTGGTTTTAATTTCCAATTAATCTGCAGTGGTTACAGGGGAACAAAACAATTGCACCTCCTAATTAAAATTTAAAATATTCCAGAGTGTCATCTTTAGGTGTCTCTGAAATACACAATTCCTATTTCGGTTCATTGCTAGATCTGTAGTAGCAGTAGGCTTGACAGCTCTATTAATTTAAAGACTCAGTAATACCTATTAGTACAAAACATGAAAAAATGCCATTAATCATTTATTTTAATTTTGCAGCTCTGTCATTTTCTCAGTATGTTTGAAAATGATGGTGACACCATTACATGCACAAATCAACCTGGATGAAGGAGAAACAGATCACATCACTGAAGAAAGATACTGAAGTACATTATTAGAGCATACTTAATGCCAAACTGATTGCACTTGATGACATTTTGAACAAAAATATTTAAAGGATTTTTTATTGTCCTATTATATTTTAAAACTCATTGCAAATCCTATGTTTATAACTAGACTTACCTATCTATACTTCTTCCCCTTCATAGCTTCAATTGAAAAATTATAGATGAAATTAAATTGACCTTTTATTATTTATTTCGAAAGAGTTATTGGTTGCAATTTGGAAAAGAATTTTATTTGGCTAGAAAATAATAATCTCTCATACTTATAGTCTTCACTACAAATGTCAGTGGGAATTGGGCATGACTGGGCACTAATTTGTTTGATGTGCTGAATAAGATAATATCATTATTGTTCTTGGTAACTACTTTTTACTTTTCTACAAATTTTCTAATTTTCTGATAAACTTAAAAAATAAAAAATAAGAACTCCAACCCAATTAGATACAGCATCTAAAAATATATAAAGGCAAAAATTAATGAGAAATATGCCAGATGTACAAATCTTCTATATTTAGAGTTATTGTGATAGAACTCCAAGAATCCTAAATGAAAGAGAATTCTATGTGCCTGACAGAATGTAGACCCAGTAGATGATGAACAGAAAGAACAGAAACATGGACTCATTAGCATATATATATACATATATATATGTATATATATATATGCTAAAATGTTTCTTCTTCCTCTAGACTGGGTCAGGTGATGGGTATAACTAACAGCCTACTGCACCAACCTGAGTTCTTCCAGTAGCTAGGAATCTTCCTCAGGCACATCATCAAGCCCAGGCATGGCTTTTGTCTCACAATTGCCTCCTGTCCATTTCTCTGGCTCTTTGTTTGCTTTGATTTTCATATTAAAATTAGGAAATAAGCTAACATTCTATAAGCTTTTTATTAAGAGGCAACAACCCATGTGACTATCAATATCGGACTGATCCAATGTTTTATAAAGAACTTACCCAATTCAAAAAAATATGAATGGAAAGACTCTTAAAAAAATAAACTGAAGAGAATTTAATGATTTATTGTATCTATTTCCTTGAATATTCTGAATACAGTTTCACAAGCTTTGTCATAGGTGACAAGTTAAATGTTTTAATATATGGCATTGTATTATCCTCACAGCAAAATAATTATTATTAAACAGGATGTTAAACATAATAAATGAAAATTACTAAGAGTTTATCTATTTAATTCAAGTAAGTTAAAAATAGCAATGATTTACTTATATTATCCTTTATGAAATGCCTATTGATAAAGTTCTATATAAATAATGTTGATTATACTTTATCAATGAATGTGTGGATATTTTCATAACAGAAAGGGGAAAAAATTTCATGACATGATTTCTGAATTCAGTGTAGCTCCATGTTATTCAAATAGTCACACAAATACAAAATTTTAAGAATGAAACAATATTTGTGATTGAAGGTTCATGTGATGGTGTGATGGTCTGTGACATACAATGTTACTGGGCTATAGTGCTACTCAGAGACAACATAATAGAAAGACTGTGTCCAGTCAAAGAAGATGCAGGAAGTCTTTCAAAGGATTTCAAAATGCATTGAAAACTAAAATCTGAACAGAAAATAACTAAACATGAAAAGAAGGAGGACTGCTCTATTGGGTGAAAAAAGCAGTGTGTACAGCACACAAGGACCTCAAAGTGAAGACAGATCTTGAACCAAAGAAAAAGAAAGTGAGTGAGGCAGCGAATTGAGTAAGAATCTCAGCCACAGGGTCTTGAAGCCCGCAGGAACAATTTTTAACCTTCAGATCAAGAGTCTGGTTTAAGGGCATTAGGCAGGGGTGGGGGGTGGCAGCTGAAGTGCAGCACCATATGGCAGGGTTCTTAATGGTGATAAGGGGGAGAGAGAGATAGTATTCAAATTCAGAACAGAGTCAAAACCCATTCTTTTGCAATTATATTAAACCAGACCAACTTCCTTATAAATATTTTAAACATGTAGAACTGGGGCTGGAAAGATGGTTCAGTGGTTAATACCATGGGCTGCTCTTGCAGAGGACTTGGGTTCCATTCCCAGAACCCACATGGTGACTTACAACTTGTCTGTATCTCAAGTTCCAAGGGAATCTGACACCTTCTGATCTCCGCAGGCATTGCATGACAGGGGTGTACTTACACATATGCAGGCAACACACACACACACACACACACACACACACACAAAGTAAAAATAATAAATAAAAATGTAAAACATAGTCATATAGAGCTAAGGAATGGTGAGAGATGTGTGTAAGAGAGTAGAAAGGTGTGGTGTGAAGACCCTATGGTGGGAAGATGGGAGGAGAGTAGTTTTAGAGGAGCAGAGAAAAAAATAATCTGATTTAGTTGTTGATTGGCTACAGGAATTAAGACAAAGGTGACTCAAGGATCAGTATATTTCAGAGTAATCTTGAGCAGCCAAATAAATGATGGGAGAATTCTTTGAAATAGGGGGATCCGGAAAACCATCATGTAGTTTTCTTTCTATTTTAGTTCAACTAGACCATGCTCACTAATCAATGCCAAAACACATTACTGTCATTATATATTATTACCTCAGTAATATTTCAATGGAAATTCTTTTGTGACTATAATGTCAAAATCATATTAACCATCAAAAGCCTTAAAACTGAAAGACAATACTTGCAGATCATCCTGGTGATGCTCCAAACATGACTAGGAACTGGACACCCTTTGCTTTCTATTTTTTACTGATTTATTTATTTATTTATTTTTTGGTCTTTTTGAGACAGGGTCTCCCTGTAGCCCCAGCTGTCCTGGAGCTCACTCTGCAGACCAGGCTGGCCTTGAACTCACAAAGATATGCCTGCCTCTGCCTCCCAAGTGCTAGGATTAAAGGCGTGAGCCAACACACCCAGCTACACCCTTTGCTTTTTAAGATGCTTTTAATAACTAGTAACTGCCCTGCAGTGTCTTTTGTCCTAACATTTCATTTTATAAAAGAGGAAGTAGCTTGTGACAGGAATGCCACCAGGTATCTGAGAGAAGTTAGAAGGCATTGTCTCAGATAGAAAGATTGGTAGAATATGCCTTTTTGTTGGACAACACATTACATTAAATATATAAATAAATTGCTGTTGAAAAAAATACTGACTACTGCTAATTAATCATGTGTGTTATGTGTGTAACATCAAGCAGTACTTGCAGTGCTATTGGATAAAGTCAAAGTGTCAAAATTTGCTGGCCATTTACAGTGTCCAAGGTGTCCAGAGACAATGCCACATATTTGCTTTAGTTCTCAAGTCTGTTTTTTAAGATTAAACAAAAAGTCCATATAGGAAATTTGAGACAAAATATTATTCACACAGAAAAGTTAATCCTCCAGTTGTGAATATATTTTATTACAGTCAGAAGTGGGATTTCTTTTTGGAGGTCTTAAAAATCCTATTGTTTTTATTTTTTGTTTTGTTATAAGACCAAAATCTTAAAGATGCCTGGGTTAAAACTGTCAGTATCATTTCTCAATAGAGATATGGGAATAACAAAAATGATATTAAAATGTCCTTAGCTTAGCCCATTAATATTTAAGGTTATAATTGAAAGATGGCTGTTGCTTCCTTTCACTTTGTTATCCATTTGGACTTCTAGCCTCTGATTTGCTTACGTTTTTATTAGTTTCTTTTCCTAGGTGTTTGAGGATTGTTGCTCTTCTCTTCTGCATCTGCAGAAGAGGGGGCATGGTAGAATGTAAGAGCTGCGATTGGGGTGAATGGTGAAACTACAGCAATATAGTCTGGACACTCAATTGATCAACTTGACTGAACATACAAGCCCCCCCTGCTGGATGGTGGGACCCATGGGCTGTGTGGGGTTGGGCACAACTGTTTGCAAATTGGTTTTACATGAAGGATGCTTGTACTCATAAATTATCACTTATTGTTAAAAAATGAAAAAAAAACTGAGAGAAAGATGCAGGACAGTTACAGCAGAATGCATGATCTGGGATGGGTTGGGATGGGGTGGGGGGAAGGGAAAGGGAAATATGCCTGAACTGAATTGGGAAATGATGTATGAAATACACAAAGCATCAATAAAAAAATGAAAATTAAAAAAAATCTTGGCTTTCCTGGAAACTAATTAAATCCAGGAAAATATTTTTGGAGTAAAGAGCAAAATATGCATCTTAAAGAAGAATTCAAATCCAGTTAGAACTAGTTCATGACCAAATGACCCATGGCTTTCTGTAAAGAAAAAAGGATTTTTCTCTTTTCCATATATATATATATATATATATTTTTTTTTAATTCTTGTGAAGTGCATCAGCAAAGAAACCTCTCAACTTCATTTGTTAAAAGATTTGGTTTTAAATCTTCACAATGGTTTCCTTGAATTTGATGTTATTAAGGATTTTAGCATTAAATTTTTAAATTGTGATCACTCCAGAAAATAATGTCTAGAACCATAAAGCTAAGAAAGGATTTCAGAAAATTGTTATGTTTCATCACTTTGCTTTTTGGCAATTATGGAGCTGAAAATTTAGCATGCGCTTTGTCCCTGCTCTCACATGGCACTGCTGCACGCTTGAATTTAAAGTGGTTTCCACTATTGGAAGGAGACAATCTTATTCCAAAATCAAACTAGGTAACCATTCATGTTCCAGATAATTGCTAAAATAAGCTCTCCCCACCAATATTTTATGGCATTTATGTTGCTCTGAAAACCCCATTCATTTCTGAGGCAGCTGAATAAATCCAATGATAATAAACTCTTAGAGAGATGAAGCAAGGATAGAAAACTTGGAGTGAGCAGAGGGAGAATATTTATAAAGGAGATCTACCTGCTGAGGCTCATTTTAAGAACCAGGACATTATTAAGGTCACTTTAGTGCAGAACAATGAGAATCAATTACAGAGATAATATGTTGGAGCCAAATTTAATTAATGTGTATATTATCAAACCTTTATATATTTCAATTGAGAGTTTCCACTTAATAAATTCTTGAATGGTGGCACTTAGTACATCACAGATACATCACAAAAATTTACTTCTCTTTCAATTATTGATCATCTGATATAATTTGATACAAAAAGTTTCACTTTAGCTCACAGTTCATTTCATTTTCAGTATGGAACAGAATCGCATCAAAGGTCACCACATCATGCCTACTTTTGTGTAGCCACATGTAAGCACAGTTTTCAGATTTTTAAGTAATAGAAAAAAATCAAACGTAGAGTAAAAATTTATAATGTGAAAAGTATATGAAATTCAAATTTTACTTTTCATAAATTACTAGAACATAGTCATATTTATTTACATATACTCTCAGAATGACCCTGAACTTCTGTCATGGTTAGCTTCAGTTGTCAACCTGACACCAAATTCTGGTATATATGGAACCTCAATTGGGCAATTGTATCTGTTAGATTGGCCTGTGGCCATGTCTGACTTATTGATTTTTGGGTGATGTGGGAGGGCCCAGCCCACCGTGGGTGATGCCACCCCTGGCAGGTGGTCCTGGGTTGTGTAAGAAAACGGCTGAGGATGGGCCAGAGGAGCAGGCCAAGGGTAAGCACTATTTCTCCATGGGCTTTCTTCAGTTTCTGCCTCCATGTCACTGTCTTGAGTTCCTGCCCTGGCTTCCCTCAATGCTGAACTATGATTGGGAAGTATAAGCCCAATAAATGGCTTCCTTCCCAAGTGGATTTTGGAATATTTCATTACATCCAGAGAAAACAAACTAAGAAAACTACAGCATTTTTGAGTGAGGCTATAGAGACCACATAGCATATCAAATCTTAAGCATTTATCATCTATCTACTCCTTAACAGAAAATTTTTGTCAGTCTTTTAATTATATAGATAACTACATAATCATCCTGCAGTGATGATACATGTATCTCCAATATAATTTATATATTTAGAAATGGGCTCAACGTTTTAATAGTTTACACCCCTTAAATGCAGATCATTGGAACAAATTTCAGCATGCATGCTTTATTTAAATACATGCACTTTGAAAGGTGGACCCTATTCAATAGAGGAAGAATAGTCCATACTGAAGATAGGTTAAATTGTTTATATGAGCGTACTTCTTTTTAGCTTTGAGTCCTACTTCTCTGCCAATTCTTCATCATAACCCTCACAAGATGTAATTTTCTTGCTCCAACACGCATGTCAATTTTCCCCTAGTTGTGCCCCCTCACATCTGCTGTTCATACTTGCCAGTGTCAGTAATGTCTTCTCAATGGATACTTTTATGGGCACATTAAACTCACATCTTCCTTCTGAACCCTGTACCCACGTAGCTGAAGACACTGAATTCTCCTTCAGAGTGTCACACTCAACACTGATATCACCAACTTCCTGATTGTCACTCTTGCCAGAAATGCCTCTTTCTATAACTTCACACATAACAATTCAAAGTAGAAGCATGGAAACTGTGCTTGCATTTTCCACTTTTCTTTTTTTTTTTTTTTAACTGATGCTTTGTCCATTTCATACATCATTTTCCAATTCAGTTCAGGCATATTTCCCTTTCCCTTCCCCCCTACCCCCACCCCATCCCAGATCATGCATTTTGCCATAACTGTCCTGCATCTTTCTCTCAGTTTTTTTTTTTNTATTTATTTATTTATTTATTTATTTATTTATTTATTTATTATTCCTTGACCCAATCGTTATTCAGGTGTGTGTTGTTTAGTCTCCATGTGTTCTTGTAGATAGTAGGGCTTATTCTGGTTTTGATATTGAGCTTTATTGCACTGTAGTCTGATAGAATCCATGAAATTATTTCAATCCTTTTGTATTTGTAGAGGTTTTTTTCTGAATTCCAATACGTGGTCGATTTTGGAGAAATTTCCATGGGGTGCTAAGTAGAAAGTATATTCTCTCTCGTTTGGGTGGAATATTCAGTAGATGTCTGTGAGGTCCATTTGGTGTATTGAATTGTCTGGTTCAGATGTCTGTTTATTCTTTGTCCAGTTGATCTATCTAATGGGATGAGTCGGGTATTGAAATCCCTTACTAGTAGTGTGCTGGGATTAATCTGTGCCTTGAGGCCCTATAGAATTGTGTTTATAAAGTTTGGTGCACTGGAGTTTGGTGCATATATATTCATGATTTGTGAAATCTTCCTGGTTAATTGTTCCTTTCATAAGGATGTAGTAGTGGTCCTCTTTGTCTCTCTTGATTAGTTTTACGTTGAAGCCTATTTTGTCTGATATTAGAATAGCAACTCCTACTTGCTTTTGATACCATTTGCTTGGAATATTTCCTTCCATCTTTTCACTTTAAGTTGGTGCCTATCCTTGAGGGTGAGATGGGTTTTTTTGTAGACAGCATGTAGATGGGTTCTGTTTCCTATTCCATTCTCCCAGTCTATGTCTTTTTATTGGGGAGTTCAGCCCATTAACATTTAAGATTGTTAGTGAGAGATAATACCTTACCTTATTTTCTGTTTTCGTTCCTGGTCTAGGTTTGTGTTTTGACAGTTATACTTTTATTTATTACTCTCTTTAGCTGCTTGGGGATAGTTGTTCCTTTCCTCTGACCTTTGAATTGCTTCTAGTATTTTTTGAAGGGTTGGTTTTTCTGGACATGAATTCTTTCATCTTGTTTATATCATTTTCTTTTTCCTTCAATTATAATTGACATTTTTGCTGGGTATAGTAATCTGGGTTGGCATCTATAGTCATTTACTACTGGGAGTACTTTGGTCCATGTTCTTCTGGCTTTCATTGTGTGCACTGAAAAGTCAGCTGTAATTCTGTTGGGTTTCCCTTTAGTAACTTGTTTTTCTCTTGTGGCCTTCAGTAATTTGTCTTTGTTTTGGGTGTCTAGTGTTTTAATTATATGGCATGCAGTATTCTTTTTCTGATCTTGTCTATTTGATGTTCTATTTGCTTCTTGTATTTGTATGGGTTTGTCAATTTTCAGTTTGGGGAAATTTTGTTGTATTATTCTGTTGAAGATCTGATCACAAGATTTGTCCTGAGATTATTCTCCTTCTTCTATCCCTGTGTTTCAGAGGTTTGATCTTTTCCTGATTTTTCCACTCTTGTGATTTTTTTAGTTTTTTTTTAATACTCTTTGTTTGAGCATTGAAATTCTTCCACCTTGTCTTCCAACATTGATATTCTACTTTCTGCTTCATCCAATCTGTTACTGAGGCTTTTTTCCATCTTTTCCTGCTGATTGGATGAGTGTGCAATTTCCTTTTTCACCTCATCCTGTGATTTCTTTAGTATTTCCGGTTCCCTTTGGAGTTTGTCATTCTCTCCTTCTAGATCCTTGATTCACTGGTTGGTTTCCTGTTTCATTTCAGCATGGGATCTTTTCAATGTTTCCACTTCATTCCTGAGTTTGTCATTCTCTCCCTGTATTTCTTTGAGTATATCTATTATTGTTAAGATCTGTGTCCTGGGTTAACTCCAGGGAGAACTCATTGTTGGAGTCTTCTATAGGACTGCTTGATTTTATTGGGGATTTATTATTTGCTTTTCCCATGTTGTTGAATTTCCTTTGTGTTCTTGGCATGTGAAATTGATTTGTGGTTTATAATCTGATGCAAAATTCAAGTGCTTCTTTGTTTGTTTGAAGACCTGTTCCTCTAGGTTGGAAAGTTTGCTGTCTCTTCTGTTACCTTGTGCTCTGAATCACCTTCTCTATTCCCACTGGATAGCCACAAGGAAGGTGGGTGACACTGGTTTCTGCCTGCCCAATCCTGTCACCTCCAAAGTGCCCATATGGCCTTACCTGATTTGGCCTGAAAGTTGGAGCAGCACCAGAGAACCTTTGCCAGAAGCCATGGAGCTAGGATGGTCCTGGAACCTGCCTGCTGGGAAGCTGGGGCCTGTCACTCTCCCTGCACTGGGAGTGATGGGGCTCTGGTGGTCCTGGAACCCTGTGCCAGAAGCAACAGGGCTTGGATGGTCCTGGAACCCTGTACTAGAACCAAAGGGTCCCAGCTGGTCCTGGAACTCGCCTGACAGGAAGCCTGGCCAGTCACTCTCCCTATGTGCCTCTTAGCTCTTAATCATTTGGAGAGAGTGAGTACAAAAGTGCTCATCAGTCAGTCAGTAGATTCTGGCCAACCTCACCTCTTACAAGTGATGTTCCACTACAAACCAGTCTTTTGCAAATGTAAATGGCATACGAATCACCTGGGTTTCTTGCTACAAGTGGAATCTGATTTAGAAGGAAGGCCTGGGTTTCCGGGTATGGTGGACCATACTTTTAATCTCAGCATGCAAGAGGTAGATGCAAGTAGATATCTGTGACATGCAGGCCAGCCTGGTCTACATAGAGAGTGCCAGGCCACCTGGGGCTACAGGAAGTCCTTGTGTAAGCTCTGCAGCTTCCCCAAAAATAAGGCCTAGGAGTCTGGGGCTCTAATGATGGTGTCAGTCCCCCAAGGCTGTGGCCATCATCTGGAGAAACATATCCCTGGAATTCAATGGGATCATGTGCTCTTAACATTTTTACATGACTCCTATTGATAATTAACATTTACTGAATGATTTTTATTTGCCATATATTATTGTAACCACTTATGAATACCAATTCAACTAATATTTGAAAGAAGGCAATGAGACACCATATTACTTGCAGTACAGCAAAGAAAAATAATGATAGAAACTTGCTCAAAATTCCTAGATAAGCAATTGTAGATCCAGTCACGGCACAGTTCTCTTTCTGAAAAGCCTTTTATAGTCATTTTATTTATATCATAAATACATGGTCATTATGACTAGAAAAATGCTGTCAATTGCAGAACTGATATTGAAAAACAAATACTTTTTTCTATCATGTTTTTAGAGTTTTCTTTCTTCTCTTTACAAGGTCATTCTTATATTAGCTCTTATTTTTCTCTTTAAAATCTATATATCAATTAACTATATTCATTTTAATATGATATTTTATTGGAATTTTGTGTATTCCATACATCATTTTCAGTTCAATTTAGACATATTCCCCTTTTTTCTCCCCCCCACCACACTCCAGTTCTGCATTTTGCCTTATACGTCCTGTATCTTTCTCTCAGTCTTTTTTAAAGTTTTCCTCTGCAAAGGTTTATTTTGGGGGGCAGAATTTAACTATATTGGTCCATTCTTTAATCTACTCCTTATGCTGTTGTGGTTCTCTCCCAATTGTATTGCTCCAATATATGCCTACATACACGTCATACCATTTGTCAGCTGTTGACCTTATTTCCTGTGTGGCTACTATTTGGTTTATAAAGTAACTTCCCACTTCTATGTTTTGTAGATTGCTACCAGCTTTTTCTTCTATCACCTTCAGGGTTTCAGGTTTCACTTTGAGATCTTTCATCCATTGGGAGTTGATTTTTGTATTGGGTGAGAGGTAGGGGTTTAATTCTGTTCTTCTACATATGGTGTTCCAGTTTTTCCAGCACTATTTGCTGAAGATGCTATCTTTCCTCCAATGACAAGCTATATTACAGGGCTATAGTCATAAAGACAGCCTGGTACTGGCAGAAAACCCAACCCATTGACCTATGGGACAAAATTGAATATCCAAACTTGAGCTCATACAATTTCAGCCACCTCATATTTGATAAAGGATTAACCATATTCCTTTATAAGGCCAAAGTCTTTCCCTGCAGATTTTGGTCTAATTCTCAACAAACCTTCCACTCTCTGTCTCAGTTCATTTTCCTATTCTTATTAAATGTTTTTCTTAGTTCACTTTTTTGTTTCATTGAAGAACCCCCTTAAATATACTTTAAAATCTATATAAGAAGGAAATTCTTTTAGAATGCATGCATGAAGTTAACTCTCTAGATCTTTTTTTGACTGACAATGTCTTCAATGTCTTCAATCTATTGTTGCTTCTATTCATTGTATTTATTGAATATAGAATCTCTAGGATAAAATTAACTTCTCCCTGGGCTTAAATGGGTTTCTCCAATGCCTTCTAATACTAATGTATTTGAGACAACACGCTGATTTTTTTTTATTTATGTGAAATGCTTTCCTCTCTGAAAGCATTTAGTTATCTTTCTAACATTTTTCTTTCAAAATATTTGATTTTCACCAGGCAGGACAGGGAAAAGTAGTTGTTGTGGGGAAGGAAGCTGAATACAGAAGTGATGCCTATGATCTCAGCACTTGGGAAACTAGGGCAGTAAGGTTACCAGCTGGAGGCCAGCCTTGGATTGCATAGAAAGAACTGATCTCAGGAAAGAGGGGGAAGCTTTCCATAAAATTAGCTAGAAGCAAGAAGTATAGGTGGACATTACAAGGGGCACTATGGTAACACACCAGCTCTCACGCTTACAAACAGCTGGTGTCATACAGGTTATGTAAACTTTCTTCAGCATTTAGTTTAAAATAAGTATGTGGTCACATATATCCTAGGATTTGGAGGAGGATAAAAATGAGATCTTATAAAAATAAGATAGTGAAGAGAATTATTCTTTTTATAGAAGGTGTGTTACCAAGTTTTCCTGCACTGGGATAAAATACTTGAATGAAGCAGTTTATAAGGAGGAAGGGTTTAAAGTTTCAAAACTGTCAGTGCATGGTTGCATGGCCCAGCTGCTCTGGGCCTACAGTTACACAAAACTTCATGATGGAAGTGTGTGGCAGAAGAACTTCATGATGGAAGTGTGTGGCAGGACTTCACGATGGAAGTGTGTGGCAGACGAGGCCTGCTCATTTCATGGCATCCAAGAAACAGAAAAGTGACAGAAAAGGAGCTAGGGGTTTTAGCACACACCAAAGACCTATCTTCCTTCCATTAGGCTTCACTTCCTTAAGGCCACTATCTCCCAACAGTGCCACAGACAAGCCACCAAAGCTTTGATAAACTGAGACACTGAAGATTGAAATTATAGCATCAGGTATGAGAATTCCTTAAAGAAATAAGTCCACCTCAGCTTCTGTGTTCTCAAAACGCTTTGCCAAGCCCTTGGAGGTAAACATGCCCTCAGAGGTGAGAGTGTTGAATAGCCTGTTCAGATGACAGGAGTAAGAGAAACTCATAGTAAAAAGAGGTGGAAATATTTTGATGCTGACAGACAGGGAACCAGGACAACATGTTCAAATGACCTGAGTCAAATACTGTTTGGATAACACATCAGAATCTCACCTCTCTTCCTTCCTACTTTAAGTGGGGTGAAATAATTCTGTAAAGAACACTGATACCCACAATGATCAGACTTCATCACTTTGTGCTCTGAACACAGGGAGATATAAACTCCCTTTTATCACTTTATGGAAATCATACTTCTCAATTTTATATTTTTCAATAACAAGTTTGTTGACTTTTGATCTTGTTTTCATTTTTCTTCAGATAACTTATTTATCATGAAGAGTTGGAGTTGAGAACCACCCAGGTCCTATTGTGGTACAATAGGAAAATATCATTTCAGGGCATTCAGATATAATCCTCAGTATCATAAGCTTCAAATGACACAATGACAAAGTTGGCAAAGTCTAGTGGCACAGTACTGTATGATATTTTTCTTTCATGGCTGGATATCCTTAATAGTGGCAATTTATACCAGGTAAATATGATGCAACAGAGTACCATAAGGATAAACTATACGTATCATCAAATTAGAGTTGAGAGTGAATGTGAGGTGATAGAAAGTCCAATTGAGGGGAAGTAAATACCCATGCTGTGAAACAAGAAGCATTCACACCAGGCACAAAGGGCTTAACAAAAAGCTTGGCACAGTAAAGGCTAAGTCAATTTGCATTTATTCTTGCTAATTGTTTTAAGATTTTTAATTTACATAATAATGAAATAATGAAATATATGTGTTCTTACTATTGCATTATTAGGTAAAACTCTCACTCTATGCATCCTTTAACAATGCAAAAGAAACAAGGAAATTGCTTTATTTATGGTTCTTGACCTGATTACTGATTTGTGCTATATTCTTATATCATAGTAAATAATGGTAAAATTGAAACTGAAATCAATTTTTTCTTCATATTTTTATATGTGGCCAATCTTAATTTGAAATAGAAAGATAGAAACAGACACACAAGGCAGTAGAAAACTGTTCCATAAGGGGACAATTTCGTAGGAAGTCTTTTTGAAACTAGGTCTCCTTGTACCCCCAGATGCCCTGGAACCCACTCTGTAGACCACACTAGCCTCAGTCTCACAGAGATCCACCTGTTTCTGGTTCCCAAATGCTGGTGTTAAAGACATGTGCCACTACACCTGGCCATTGAGAGCAATTTTTATCTTGAACATTTTCCAAGTAATGTTCTATCTTCATGCAACTTTACTCTTAGTAGAATTGTTTTTGCTTCAGCCAAATATAAAGACACATACTTAGCCAATGAGCTGCTGTACACACAAAGCTTGTTTGTATATAATTGCATACTTTGTGAATGCTTGTTCTTCCATGTTAACTATCCTGACCAAGAGAAAAATAGAACCAAATACTTCTCCTTTCATTTTTGCAGAAATAAAGTTAGGCTTAAAAATAATTGTGTACAGTGACTCCAGGAGAGTTCAAGCAACCAAGAGAACAGGTCATAAATAATTGCAAAAATAAGATTGGCTATTATTCTTCTTCAAAACTGAAAACAAGGACTTTCAATTAGTCACATGGATTGCAGGTCCCATTGTAGCAATATCACTGACCGAGATAGTGTGCTATTTTTAAAGGAATAAGAACAAATAATTTATTCTTTTTAAATGATGTTCAATATAAAGAGATTAATGATCAAACAAAATACAAATACCTGTAAGCTGTACTTAGTCCTAAATTAATGCCAGTTCTATGTGACTAGATAGCTAGATTTCTTACAACATCTTAATAATAGGTAATAATTTTCTCATTTTCCAAAATGTTCCAGTCTTATATACCCTCTAATAGATTTAGACTAGTAACTATAAGCCCAGAATCTATCTTCTTGCCTTCTTTTCTGCGTGATTTGGAAACAGGGTTATTGTGTAATTAATATATGATAGCTACTTGTTTAGGTACCTATTTTAAAATAACATTTTTGCATAAGATGATTCATTTTCAGAACTGAAAGATTGTTCCTTTCTACATACTCTTCTCTTTCAGCATATATAATACTATGAACATGGTTTTCAATTTCTCCTTCTTACTACACTGTAATGTGTAGGAGACAAAGATTGCATATTTGTGTATTTACTCTAATTCTTGGTGCAGTGTCCAAAGTAAAGTAAGAGTAGAATAATTTTTCTTAAGTGAATAGGTGGCAATGGTAGTGTATGAAATCTCATTTAAAGAATTCAGAGAAGTTTAAAAATCAATTCAATATAGCCAGTAAATATTCAGTTGTACAGGAAGGAAGAACCCATAGGGAACTATGTCCCCAGAGATCTAATGGTGGTCCAGGGCAGGTCTGCTGAGGAAGAGGAAGTCACCATCTTCACTACGTAGCCATTGGTGTGTTACTTCCATGCAAGCTAGAGAGAGCTCCACACCCTTGCCCCTGTGGTCAGTACTGCTTAAACCCAGTTGGTCACACAAGAAAAACAAAACCAAAAGACAGGAAACTGGGTTAGGGACTTGGTGGGAACAAGGAAAATAATGAAATGGGAGGAGGACAAGAGAATGGAAGGATGGGTGCAGATGGACACCTTCTAACCATATATGAAATTGTCAATGAATAAAGGAATAAATAAAAGCCCAACCACCTGCCTGAGATTCAGTGATATAAAACTGAATTAGGGAAAATCTAGTAGAGACCATTTTAATCTACATATATGGAGGTATTCAAATATCTTAGCAGGTGGTTATCAATTTCTCAGTTCATAAGGGAACAAAAGCTATGGTCATGCATCTGGAGATTATGAGTCAGGGTTAACCTAGTGGCCTTTACAAGTGCAACTTTAAAAGAACACTGAATCTTCCAACAGACTTAACATGTTCATTCTTCACATACTTCTGTCTTTCAAGACTATGAATTGCCATTTCCCAAAAGTCCTGGTACTACTTTTAATGATCTTCACATGACAAACATCCTCTCTCTCTCTTTCTTTTTATTGCTATTAGTGAATGACAAGTAAAGGAGATTCATTTTAACTTGAAAATGTCAGGTATGCACTTTAAGAGATATATTTTTCAGCTTTTAATGAGGTGGTGTTTCCTTTTGAAAGAAATACTCATCTCTGATGTGGATACTGTGCAGGTGACAACTGATATTTAATAAGCGATGGTGCTCGTATCAGTCGCAGTTCACTAAAGAAAATGTCTCAGATTGCTTTTGAAAAACTCTTAGCATCACTAGCCCAAAGGCAAGATGTGACCTTTTTATTACATAATGAGAATCATTTATTATCTTACCATGTATCTTAAAGTCACAGACAAAATGCCACTTTGATAATTGCTTTCAATTAGCTTTGAGCATAGCATATATTCATAAAATGTCTTCTCTAATTTAGAGTTGAATTAGAGAAAATTGCAGACATAATCTGCTTTAAGGTTGTCTCATTTAAGGTGATTCGTAGTTTTATATCAAAGAAATCAAAATGAGTAGCTCAGGAACAGTCTCTCCATGTGTTTTAGGCAGGCTTCTCAATATTTGGTTCTATTCTATTACCAATTAATTAACAAATTAGAAAGCTAGTTCATCATTTCTGACCTTTAATGCATGTTAACTTTTGACTTTCATTCTTAATGATTGTTTTGAAATGAAACCTTATAGCTCTTGTTGAAAGACAGAAACAATCTGATTAACAAGATAAATAAGGTTTGCCAATGCTAAGTACCTCCAATCCTGGGCCACAACAGGGACTCTGAATACTGTAATGGTGTATCTTTTCCTGCTTCAATAAATAATATATGACTAATGGTCAAGAAATGATATTGGGCAATCATGTAGCCTAAATGAAAATTACTGGGGGGAATGGAGGTACTACATATAAGGCCAGAGATAACATGATATTTAAATTGTAACTTCAGCTAAGTTTGTTTTTATTTTTAGTGCTTGAATATTATTTAAATGTGAATTATTATCTCCCTTAAAATATTTTGAAAAGTAAAGGTGTGAAATTGCATTTTACCCTTGTGTTGTTTCAGTTACTTATGAAATATACAACAGAGATTCTCAGAACTTGTTGTATCCATTTGTCACTCTCTCTTTCTCTTTCCTAGATAAAAATTACACACAAGAATCAAGCACCAATGCTGATGGGCCCTCCACCCAAAACTGGATTATTCTGCTCTTTCGTTAAAAGAACAAGAAACCGAAGCAAGGAGTGAGCTGTATTAATATATATCAAAACAGCATAATTGGGCCATGGAACACTTTGAACCAATTCAAGTCTCCTGCTCCTGCAAAACCACTGAATTGCTTTAAGTTTTTGTTACAGAGCTACTGTAAAATTCAGCTGTTAGAAAATTTGTTGTCTCTGTTTTCACAGGCATCTTTGCATGAAAAACAGCAGAAGTTTCCATGACATGATACTGCATATTTTCCTTGCATGCATGCATTCCCATAGGTTTTTCTGTCTCCAACCCACATCTTACCCCATTTCCATTTACCGACCTGTAAGGAAAAACCTGTGAAAGCTCAAAGAAAAATCATGGGAAATGTAATTCTCTATATAATAAAGATCACTGATAACACTAGTCAGTAATGCTACAGTGATGACAAGTGCAGATTGCTGTATTTTCCCCTTTAGAACCAGTGTATCAGTGATATTTGACCTATGTCTTAAGGAGAAACTTAATTCAAAGATTATATTAGATAGTTGTCTATGATACCTTACTATATCTAAGTAATTTTTCTTCCACATCTTAACTCTTCTGAATGGAAATTAAAGTATCAGGCACAAGGTTTCTTTGTGCTAAAAATAGAAAATGGTTTTTATTTTGTTTAAATTTGGTTTTAATTCCAAAATGACTGAAAATGTGTTACTGGCAGTAATTGTAATAATATGACAAGCTGTATTCCTTTCTGCATGAGAATCTAGATGAAAATGCATAATAACACTAGTATAGAAATAGATGTTTTAAAGTGTGTACCTAATGAATGCATTGCCCACCAAAGAATCAGGAAAAAAATATGCTTGAGATAAATTGGCTAATGTATAATTAAGCATTGGGGAGCAAATTTATAGGACTTATTAATTTGTAACAACTAAAATGCCAGAAAAGAATAAGCTACCCATTTATTATGATTTAAATGTTCACCATTCACTAGCAGTAAGTAGATCATGCAACATAGTCAAAGCTCAATGCCCAATCTCATGGTTATCTGGTCCTCCTACAACACAGGAGTCTGTAATTTTTAATGGATCTGTTAAGTGCACTTCAAGAAATCAAATGATTGAATCAGTTCCCCTTGCCTGTAGATCGGTACCTATAATAATACTGAGCTCAGCAAAGCAATTCATGCATGCAGTTAGCCACTTCCCACTCATCGACTCCAGCTCCATCTCTATGACATTCCAAATGTTTATTTGAAAATATATAATGGCCAAGATCACTATCTAAGATGTTCAAGGCATGGGTGGAATCTGATTGCTTAAAGAAATCATGAAATGACTACACGGTGTTTCTTGGAGTCTTGTTATACAACATGAAATACTTCTGAGCAGCCTTAGCATTGTTCAGTCATATTGATCTGCATATCAACATTGCATGTTTTATGTTTTCAAACATACCATAAGGAAACAAGTGCTTGAAATGCATGATTTATTAGTTTTCTTATCCACTTGGCACTAAAGTGCTAATGATTTATCAGTTCTATTTTTCTATTGATTTCTTCATCTTTGAATAACAAATAGCATTTAGTGATTCTGTTGAATACAACCCTGTGCATGGATTTATTGATTTCAAGTGAAATTGCTATAATTTTAGTTCTTTGGTTTGAAAACTCAAGTGAATGCTCTTATATCAAATCGCTACTCTCAAACAGTGTGCTGTAATGGAAGATTATGTATAAAGAGCATTCTTTTAGTATTCCAGGAACATCGGATGCTAAATACCAATCAACAATATTTTTTTGTTCAAAAATAAAAGCTTTTGAATAAAATTAAGACATAATTTAGCATACCCAGGAAAATTATGATTAAAATTGCAAATTCTTTACAGCATTCATTTGCCCTAGCATAGTAATAATAAAATAGTTATTCAGCAGAACAATCATCTAGACCAAAAGAATGCTCCAAAGAGAAATGCATTGCTGGCATAATGTTATGTAACACACACATTAATTTTGTGTTTCTATGGTAACAGGTAATAAATATTTTTACATGAATTGATGAATTTTACCTATAATGGGCAGGCAGACCTTGTGGCAAAATGTTTCTGAATCCACAAATTATTTTATGTTCACTACAACACTAATTCAGCAACAGTTTCGGAATCATTTTTTAACATACTGCATGCTAGAAATCTATTGGAGAGACAGCAGGATGAGACAAATTAGACAACTTCCCTATGTGATTTTAATAACTGAAATAACAGGCTACAGCTTTCCTGCAATGTAGCTGTATAACTATTATCAGTGTTAAGAGTAGTTACATTTTCAGTCAGTTGGATTCATGGGTAACACTTATAAATCTTCAAATAGGAATCAAATTTGACTTTTCTCAACTCATTTTTTTCAAGATCCTGATATGCTTGCCCTTCAAGTACACTACTCCTGGGGGTTGAAAAGTAATTTTAAAAAATCTACTTTGATGGTTTTGAAATAAGAGAAGATAGTCTCTTCTTTTTTATGACAGCTTCATGTGAAGAATATATATTTTAAGGAAAATTCTAAATGGAAAGTTCTATGGCACATTAAAATACTGCATAATGAATGTTAGTTTTACAAAATGGAAGCTTTTCTTGTAGATGTGTGGATGTTGGAGGTGTTGAGTCAACCTCTTTTAACTATAGTAGACAGTAGTAATAGCATTTAAGTAAGGTGGATGTGAATATTGGACTAATTTACAAGAAGCAGAGGATATGGGGGGTGGGTAAAGTTTGCATCCTGCTAAACACTGCCATACACTGAGTTGGTAAACAGAGATGGTATACCCCAGAATAAACCTAGGTGCACAATTTAAGATATATGAATCTGGTATCTCTGTGGAACCACAATTTCAAAGGACATAAGAGTATTTTCTCATTTCTTTCCATGTGTGTATTGTATGTATTCCATGTGAAAGTGATGATCAATTTTTGTAATAGATGAAGAAATTTTTTAAGAAGTGATGTTATAATCACAAACAGCTTTTACTGTTGAATGGGTCAAGTGGTTGTAACCATTCTAGACTAAATTGTCAGGTGGTTAGTGTAGACAGTTTACTGAAGGCAGAAATTTGAATCATAGCAGGTTAAGAACTGTGTGATTATTTCCACAGATTGTTCAATTGTCCATTTTTAGGGGCTGGGGAGCAAGTACAATACTAAAGGAATAATCTGTTTAAGTCTGAGACTGTCTATGCTATTCACATAAAATAAAATTTTCTGATAGTGCTATTCTTTTTCTGTCAACATGAGATGGCTTCCTATTGATTTTGCAAGGAAAAATGGAGTTTCATGACACATATAACATCCAAAGAATTATTCAGTGCATAACTTATATTCCACATTAAAAAGTTCAAACCCTTCTAACATTGAAACTGCAGAATATAATAAAAATAAATGAATAAACTTCAGAAATAAACATAGCATTCCTTTTGTGAAAGACAGAGATCACCCCCGTTAAAACACCCAATTAAATTGTACTGTGTTTAAAGTTTGAGTAAACTTAACATTTGAACCTTTCTATATATTCTTATTGTCTTTAAAACATGAAGTTCGTTGAATTACAATACCTTAATTATTTTCTCAGAAAGTGTTATGTATGAATCCTGGTTTTTGAAATAAAAGTGTTAACTGTTCATTTGGGTGTCCTTTCTTACTGGAATCTACCTGATGTTCCCTGTATATGAACTATCTAGGTGAACAGCCTCTAATGTTTCCCCTAGAAAACTGAACCACCCAACCTTGCTGTAGACTAGATTGTAGTATTTTCATAGACTGCAGGAAATCCATGGAATTAGTTGAGGGGATGGTAGAGACTAAAATTGAGTTGAGGGTGGAAGGACTGGAGAGATGTCTCAGCTGTTAAAAGCATGCATTGCTCTTGCAAAGGACCTAAATTCAGTTCCTATGTCCCACATAGAACAACTCACAACAGCCTGTAACTCCAGATCCAGGTAATCCGATGCCTTCCTTTGAATTCTAGGGGCACCTATACCCTACAAATCCACCCCTCCACATGCATATGCACATAATTAAAAGTAATTAAAATTTCTCAGCTTGGTGGTACACAGCACTCGAGAGGCAGAAACAGACAAATCACTATGATATTTAGGTGAGCTAAATTGGGACACTCTACATAGCCAGTTCCAGGTCACCTGGGGCAACACAGAGAGGCCCTGTCTCAAAAAAGCAAATAATAATAATAAATAATAATAAATATTTGAAATAAAAATTAAATAAAATTCAATGTAGAGATAAAACTCATTACTAATTTTATTCTGTGTAACAGACCAACAGATATCATTTGTACTTTGCCTATGGAAAAATATTTTGCAAAGGGTCTGCAACTATTATAAAAATGTTTTTCAAAGATGATTCTTTTTGCAAGATATCTACAGCTAGTGGAGGGGTTAAATGTATTAATGACTGCATTAGGTGATTGAATTAGGAAAATAAATAAAGGGTTGGCAGGCATGGTGGCACACACTTTTAATCCTAGCACTTGGGAAGCAGAGGCAGGCAGATCTTTGCGAATTCAAGGCCAGTCTGGTCTACAGAGTGAGTTCCAGGCCAGCTAGGGCTATAGGGAGATCCCTTCTCAAAAAGACAAAAAAATAAAAAGAAAAAAGAAAGAGGAAAAGAAAAGAAAGGGTGATACATGTCTAGTGGAAACTGTGGTTTAATAGAGTTACTTCAAAAGACCTCAAGAGAAGCCAAGTCTACAAATGGATCCTTTTACAAGGTAGAAATTTACATGGGGAAAGAAATAGAATGGAGAAAACTCCGAGTGATTGAACATAAGCACAGGGGACACAGAAGTCAAATCTCATATGCTTGTTTCCTTAAACTTTGGAGAATTTATAAATGGACCATTTGGATAGTGATTTCAGTTGAAAGTTGTCAAAGAAAGAAGGAAGGGAGAGAAAGAGAAGTTGGGAGGGAAAGAGAAGCAATAGGAAGTCAACAGGGCAAAGTCAAACTCCAAAATTAGGATTAAGTGGAAGCAAGAATTCATTTCACATTCTAAATAGAGAAAAAAAAAATAAATGTTCTGAGGCTGGAGAGATGGCTCAGTGATTAAAAACAGTAGCTGTTCTTGCAGAGGACCCGGCTTCAATTTCCAGGACCCACATCACCGCTAACAACTGTCCATAACTCCAGTTCCAGGGGAATCTAACATCTTCTGACCGCCTCAGGCAGAGCAAAGCATGGGTGCACTTTCTCAATATAAATATGGATAAAACAAGATAGTAATTATCAGGCCACGGACTAAATGTTGAGGTGCCTTGAAATTTCTTCTAACAGATCAATTTGTCCATTACCTTGAAATTCATCTCCCTTCAGTCTCAGAGCATAAATAAAAATGCATCTAAGTTTCTTGCCAATATATGTCACAAATGGTCTCCATTTAGATTTCTAGTACAGTTCTCATTTCCATCAGAAACTCCATGTGCACTGTCTTTACTGCCCACATTCCTATTGGCAGTCTAGTTTTCCAAACTCCTGTCAGAACTGACTATTAATCTCTACTTACATTATTCTATGACTTCTCTAGCCTGTGTCTCCAAATTTTCCAAATTGTTTCCATAAGTAAGTTCTAAAGGCTTACGAGCCACATTACCAATTTGAGTTACTGCTATGTTATCTCAGTTTTCTGTTCTAGTTAGCTTTCTTCATTGCTGAGACAAAACATCTGGTAGAACAGCTTAAGACAGAAAAAATTTACTCTACAGACCAGTTTCAGAGGCTACACTAGGAGGGTGCATAGAGCAGAGCTGTTCAACTCATGGCTTCCAGGAAGCAGCTAGAGGGAATGTCTGTGCTTACTGGATTTCTCTTATTTCCTTTTTAATGTCATTGAACAATCAGCCATGGGGTGCTGCCATCTAAATTCTAGGTGAGTTCCACATGACTTAATTGCCTCTAAAGTGTCATCTCAACCCCACACAAATGTATGCTTTACTAATCTGGACACTTCTCAATAAAAACAAGTTAACAATTAATATTAGGCAATGTAAAGTGGGACTATATTATGTACTACATTGTGCTGGATAGCTTTAGTGTCAACTTGACGCACCTGGGTTGAGGGAGCCTCAATTGGGGAATTGGCTCCATTGGATTGGCCTGTGGCCACATCTGTGGAGTATTGTCTTGATTGTCCAGCAGTGTGAGAGGGCCCAGCCCACAATGAGTGGTGCCACCCTGGGCAGGTTGTTGTGTACCTTATAAGAAGGTAGGCTGGGCATGAGCCAGGGGAGCAAGCCAGTAAACAGCATTCCTCCAAGGCCTGTGCTTCAGCTCCTGCCTCCAGGTTCCTGCCCTGAGTTCCTGCCTTGGGCTCCCTAAGTGATGAACTGTGACCCAGGAGATGTAAGCTGAATAAACCCTCCCCCCATTCCCCCAAAATACAATTTTTTCAAGTCACCACATACACTGACAATGCAATGTTTGAAGAGTTCTGTAAGAGCACTACAGTTCAGATTCTTCATTTATACAGTGGGGTTGTGGGGAGTGTTTTTCCATTACAGTTTCTATTAGAAAAAATTGGCATAAAACCTGACTCCTGCCTTGTGGAGAATGAACAACAATGATATGGAATACATTCCTTTCTTTCTTAAGGTACAAGTACATTGTACTGGATAAGGTGAATTATATGCTCTTCATATAAATGTGAAAAATTTTTATATAAAGACATCTTATATAATAAAATGGCTTTATTCCCTTGCATTAGAATAAAATACTTCAAATGAGAAAAAAATGACAAGAATAATGAAAATACACATGAATTATGTCTTGTCAAAAGCATAGTCCTGAGTTAAATTAGAGATATGTAAGGAAGTGTTTAGCCTTAATTAACAAAGGTGTTGGATTCGGTAGGACAGCAGCTGACTCAGGAAATTCTTCTAGTATAACTCAGAGGTTTCTAAGTAACTCCTACATCAGTGCCCCATACTCTCTCCATCCACTTCTGCCCTTGGAATTTTAGGAAATGTGTAGCTTTTAATATCTACTTGTTTAGTGAAGAAGTTGTTATGCAGTCTAACTTTGTTCACTAACTCTAGTCATCATACAAACTGTGAATTATCATGGAATTAGTATAAGAAATAATGGATAAAAAGAGTTTAGAGTATTTAGCAATATATAAAGAGCTGCAGATGGGCTAACTAATGTTTTCAAAATATTTATACATGTTTATAACTTTGTATGTGCTCTCTAGTAATTACATGCTGTGAGCACCATTTGCACATCTGTGAAAAATTAGTTGGCTTTGGCTTGTAATATTTTAGATTACCTTAACATATGTAGTTCTAAATATCCTGCATTTCTTTTAAGGTTGTTATATCATAGATTTTTTTCTTGTTCTAATATGTTTAGTCTACCAGTAGAGACTTCCTTAGAGGCTAAAGAGACAAATTTTGTCTAGCATTTATTCACATACATAACAATCATCTCTCACAGAAATTGATAAGTTTAATTGAAGACTAGAAAAGAGCATAGTTAATTATAATCTATGTTAATTGCAAGTCAGTGAAATTTGAACTAATGATAAAAATTCTAATTATTGAGGGGCTGGAGAGATGGCCTAGTGGTGGAGAGCACCTACTGCTCTTGAAGAAGACCAGGATTCGATCCCCAGCACCCACATGGTGGCTGAGAACCTTCTGTAACTCCAATTCCAGGAGAACACCAGTTCCATGGGAATCTGACACCGTCTTCTGACCTCTGCGGCATTGCACAACACAGGTGCACAGACCTACATGCAGACAGTACATTCATACACATAAATAAATACAATTTTAAAAAATGTTAAAAAATTGTAAATATTGAAATTTTCTCATCTCATTGTTTTCCATCTCAGGATTTTATTTTAAATAATGGAAAAAAAATGGTCGTTTTTGTTCATGAAACTAGATTCTCAGTGATAAAATGGCAAGTACTTTTTGTTATTTAATAAATACAAAAATTAAGGTCTCCAGATGCTCTTCCATTTACAGATAATTTTACCTTTGTTGTGCTAATATTTCAGGACAGCAAACTTGTAAATTCGAGAAAAAATCCTTAGCTATTTTTGTTTTAATCTAGATTTTAGCCCTGTTCTTAGTTTATAAATGCCCCTAAACTAAAATCTTGTGAACATAAGGTAAGGTAGAGATTCAAAAATAAGAAGCAATATATAAAGTCAACATTCTTTCCTTCCTAGTCTTCAATCTTCTATAGTTGTTCTTTATTGATCTTTCTTGGTGATAATTTGGCATTTTTTTTGAGACAGGGTCTCCCTGTAGCCCCAGTTGTCCTAGAACTCACTGTGTAGACCAATCTGGCCTTGAACTCAGAGATTTGCCTGCCTCTCCCTCCTAAGTGCTGGGATTAAAGGAATGCACCGCCATGCCCAGCCAAATTGGCTTGGTTTTAATCTTAAAAATTTTTCATTTTATATATATATATATATATATGTATTTGGGGTGGGTGAGCCACGATGGGATTATGAGAGGACACCTTGTGGGAGACAGTTTTCTCCTTCCACAATTTGTTAACAGCCTGTCTTTTCTTCACTCATTATTTTTGGTTTCTTTTTCAAAGATTAGGTAGGTCACTATAATTTTGTGAACTCAAATCTGGCTTTTTTTTTTCTACTCCATTGATCTACATTACTATTTTTTTTTTTTTTTTTTTTTTTTTTTTTTTCCTCTTTTTTTTTTTTTTTTTTTTTTTTTTTTTGGTCAGTACCATGCTGTCCTGGGGATCAATTTGCTTGCTGGCAAGTGACTTTACTTGCCCAGCTACTTATTGGGCCCCTGGCATTATTCTTTGTGCTTGAGGTGGCTTTGTCTATCCAGTTTCTTTTGTGCTTCTATATAAATTTTAAGATTATTTCTTTCTGATGCTCTGAAGAGTGACATGGGGATTTTTTATTACAATCACATTGAATTTGTAAATTGCTTTGGTTAGGATGACCATTTTCACATTGATTCTACCAATTCATGAGCATGAGCAGTGTTTCCAGCTTCTAATGTCTTAATTTCTTCCTTCAGGGTTAGAAGGATTTCTTTGTAGAAGTGCTTCCTTTCTTGGTTAGTTTACTCCAAGGTATTGTTTAGGATATTGGCAATAAGGTTTTATTCCTGGTCTCTTTTTCAGTGTGTTAGTCATCAGTGTACAAAAAGGTTGTTAAATTGTGTATGCTTGTTTTGTACCCTCTCACTTTATTGAATTAGGACTTTTTCGGTGGTATCTTTGTGGTCCTTTATGTATACAGCCCCATATCATCTGCAAGAAATGATACTTTGATTTCTTTTCCTATTTGTATCTCTTTTTTTTCTTTCTAGTGTCTTATTGAACTAATTGATTTTGAGCACTCTATAGGAGTGGAGAGCCCTATTCTTTTGCTGATTTTAATGAAATTGATCTCAGTTTTTCTCCATTTAGGATGATATTGGTTATGGGCTTGCCACATAAATCCTTTATTACACTGAGATATGTTACCTCTAATGCTGCTCTCACCTAGACTTGCATCCTAAAAGGATGTTAGATTTTGTCAAGGGCTTTTTCCGTACCTACTAAGATGATCATTGAGCATGTGATTTCTTTTTATTTTAACCCTGTTTATATAGTTCATGTTTTTCTGTATGCTTATGCTAAACCATCCCCACATTTCTGGAATATTGCCAACCTGATCCTGGTAAATAATTTTTGATGTATCCCTATATTCTGGTTGCATGTTTTTTATTGAGAACTTTTGCATTTGTGCCATTAGGGATATTAATCTACAGTTACCCTTTGTGTTGTATCTTTATTTGGCTTGAGTATAAGAATAATATTGGCTTCATAGAAGGAGTTTAGAAGTGTTCCTCTGATTTCTATTTTGTAGAATAATTTGAGAGGCATTGGGAAAGATCTGATTTAAAGGCCTGGTAGGATTCTGCTGTGGATCCATCTGGACCTGGGCTTTTTTTAATCAGGATATTTTTTTATTACTACTTCAATCTCTTTGCTTATTATAGAGCTGTTCAAAGTTGTTATCTATCCTTGATTTAACTTTTGTAGGTCAGATGTTTCTAGAAATTAATCCATTTCATTTAAGCTTTTTGAACTTAATGAAATATAGCTTTTTAATGTATGTCCTTATGCTTTTCTCAACTTATTGGTATCTAATGTGGTGTCTCTACATTCTCCCCTTATTTTATTTATTTTTATTTTATTTTATCTTATCTTATTTCATTTATCTTATCTCATCTTATCTTATCTTATTTTATTTTTGAGAGAGGATCTGTGTCATCTTGGTTAGTCTAGGACATGCTATGCAAATGAGACTGGCCTCACACTTACAGAGAGCCCCTGCCTCTGCTTCCTGAGTAGTGTGCCACCATGTTTGGCTCTCACCTCTAAGTTTGATAATTTAATTCTTTTATCTCTTCTTTTCTGATTAATTTGGCTAAAGATTTGTTAATTATATCTCTCTATTCAAAGAACTAACTCTTCATTTCACTAATTCTTTGTATTTTTCTTGTTGGTATTGATTATTTTGTTTCCATTTCATTCATTTCTACCTTTCTCTGTTTATATCATCACATCTACTGGTTGGTTACTTCTCATTTTTCCAAACTCTTGAGGTGCATCATTAAATTATTTGTTTGTTCTGGTTCTGATTGAAGGGGGTGTCCTTACTCTCATAGAGATCCACCTGCCTCTGCTGCCCAAATTATGGGATTAAAGACATGTACCATGACACTCTTCCTGAATTTTTATAAGGAAGAAACTTCCTAGAGGATACATCATCCTTCGAGAAATGCTTCAAACAAAAAAAAAAAAAAAAAAAAAAAAAAGTGCCAGGCATAGTGGTGCATGCCTTTAATCCTAGCACTTGGTAGGCAGAAGCAGGTGGATCTTTGTGAGTTCAAGGCCAGCCTGGTCTACTGGAGACAGCTGGGGCACGGAGAGACCCTGTCTTGAAAAGACCAAAAAAAATGCTTTCATTGTATTTCAGAGGTTTTGGTATATTGTGTCTCTTTTAAATTAATTCCAGTGGCTTTTATTCCTTCAATGACCTATGGTGACTTTGACATGGAATTTTTTCTTCTGTGTCCATAATTCATAGATTGCATCTTTTTGAGGCTACATAGCCTCAAATTTTCTGCTTATTTCAATCATGTTTTTAATTACCTTTATATTTTATTTTATTTGAATTGCTCCTATTCCTCTACCTTGTCATCAGGCCCTGCATTCTCTGTGACACATCCTCGTGTTAAGACTTTAACTGAACTTTGTATTAGACATATTGAGTTTTTCATTTCCAACTTCATTTCAGTTTTAGTTTCCTTCAGTCCTTCTCTCTTTATTAAGTTCAATTTTTTTTTTTTTTTTTTTTGTTCTTTGTCTCGAGACAGGTCTCCCTGTAGCCGCCCCAGCTGTCCTGGAACTCACTCGTGTAACCAGGCTGGCCTTGAACTCACAAAGATCCGCCTGCCTGCTGCCTCCCAAGTGCTAGGATTAAAGGCGTGCGCCACCACGCCCGGCTCAATTTTTACAACCTGAATTGTCTTCATTATTTCATTTAGCTGTTTGTTTCTATTTTCTTGAACTTCAACAGGAATTTATTCTTACCCTCCAAGTTCATTCAGGTATTAGTATCCTCTTTGAACTCCTTGAAGGTGTTTCTCCTTGTTTTTTTGAATTCTGTGTCTGGATGTCCATCCAAGTTGTTCTCATCAGGTAATATTACTATAAAATTGGTAATTTGGTGCAAGGGAAACATATTGTCTTGTTTTTTCCATGTTGCTTGTGTTTTTACAATGGGATATGGGATCTGGGGTTTAGCCGTTGACTGTGAATCTTGATAGGAAATTTTACTTCACTGAGCCAGAGTCCCATGTCAGTTCAGCAAGTTACAGAGCTTAGGGTGGAGGCCCTGTATAGAAGAGACAGAGTCCCAGGGCTTGCACAGGAGCCAGGTCTCTTACTGGGTACACGTGAATAGGCTGAGTTCTGGAGAGGATACTAGGGTGGAGTGGCTCAAGCTGCAGGGGAGATAGGTCTCTTAAAGTATTTTGACATCTTTATCTGACCAATAGTATTTATTCCCCATGTCTGTGATTATGTTAATTTGTTTTTCTAAAGATTTTATTTTATTATTTTTAATTGGGTCTGTGTAGAGTTATGTAGAATGTCTTAACCACTGAGTCATCTCTCTGACTCCTTATTTTCTTATTTTAGAACTAGAATATATTTAGAGCTAGAAGATCCCTTAACTTTGTTACCTTCCATCTATGCCTGAGTGGTTTTTTTAGGTCACCGGTCATATTCTTATAGCTAACTAGTGGTAAAACTGAGGATTATAAATCTATATATTTCAGAATGATCCCTGGAAATAGTTCAAATTAGAACAAGAAACACCTGACCTCGAGATGCCTACGGTTAGAGCGCCGCTGCTCTTGCAAGAGACCAGGGTTCGATCCCCAGAACCCCATGGTGGCTGAGAACCGTCTTAACTCCAGTTCCAGGGGAATCACATCCACACCCTCTTCTGACCTCCTAAGCCATTGCCACAATACATGGGGTGCACAAACCTACATGTGCAGAAACATTCATACCATTAAATAAATAAATAATTAAATAATAATAAAATAAAAAATAAAATAAAAATATAAAAAAGGTGTGTGTCACTCTAATGCTTCTTTAAAAACAAAAAGAACAAAATAATTTTTAAAAAGATATGTTTTTAGCAAACGTTTTCAAAGTTATTCTATTTTTGTTTTCCTTGAATAAAAAGAAAATTTACAAGTTTTTTTTCTGTTTATGCCAGGCTTGTTGGCACATCTTTAATCCTAACTGCAGAGGCAGAGGCAGGTGAGCTCTGTGAGTTCAAAGCCAGCCTGGTCGACATAGAGAGCTCAGGCCAGCTGGGACTAAGGGACCCTGTCTCAAAAATACCACATAAAAAAAAAGAACATTCAAATTTAGAGAGCATTTGAATTTGTAGAAAAAAAATACATTATATACAAAATTAGGCCTGTGAGGGACATTTCATATTCAAATTATAACAAATTATGATTTTTATTATATGAATATTAAAATTAATCTGCCCCCCAAATAATTAATGCCTGGTAATAATGGGGACTGAAGTGTGAGGTTAACAGTAGTTGCCAGCATTTTGCAGAATTTTTATTTCCTGAATGAAATGCAAACCCCAAATCATTGTAGATCACAATCGAAAGGTGTAAAGGAAATAAATATACCATAGCAATAAAACCTGAAGAAAATATTATCATGCATATACTTGGATTAAATGTTAAGATGACAACGCTCCAGATAAAGTAGACTGTATTTGCTTCTCATCCACCTGTGGCCCCTTTTCTAAGCCCAGGAAACAATCTTCGGAAGAAGGGGAGTGGTAGATGTAAGGGCTGTGATTTTGGTGAATGGTGAAACTACAAGCAATATAGACTGGATGGCATATTGGGTCAAACTAGAGTCATTACAAGCTCCTCCAGCTGGGATGATGGGACCCAGGGCTGTGGGGGTTTGGGGCACAACTGCTTGCCAAATGGGTTTTACATGAAGGATGCTTTGTACTCATAAATTATTACTTATTGTTAAAAAATGAAAAAAGAATAAAAAAATTTAAAAAATATAAAAAAGATCTATCGGCAACTTTTAAAAGTTTACGTTAAGTTTCTTGAGACTTTCTTTGATTTAGAGACCCTAGTTTAGAAAAATTATCACCAGGAAAATGTAAAACAAATATTTTATTATCATTTTTTAGATAAAAGCATAACTTTTCTCTTTTTTTTTTCTTTTTAAATTGTGCTTTGTGGTGAAATTTCACACAACATTTTCCAAGTCAGTTCAGGCATTTTTCCCTTCCCTTTCCCCTTCCACTTCCCCCCCCCATTCCACCCCGACCCAATCCCAGATCATGCATTCTGCCGTAAAGTTTTTCTGCTCCTTCTCTGCGTTTTTTGTTTTGTTTTTTCATTTTTTTTAACAATAAGTGAGAATTGGTGAGTACAAGATCCCCCTTCTTGTAAAACCATTTTGCAAGCGTTTGTGCCCAAACACACACAGCTCAGGGGTCCCACCATCACCAGGGGGGGCTTGTATGTACAATCGTGTTGATCAAATAAGAGTTCCAGTCTATATTGTTGTAGTTTCATCATCATCACAACCTTAACCCTAGCGCAGCTCTTACGTTCTACCACGCACCCCTCTTCCGCAGATTGTCTCCAGGTTAGAAAAGGGGCACAGGTGGATGAGAAGCAAAAACACGCTACTCTTCCTCTGGAGCTGATGTCTTGGTCCACCTCTAGGTCAGTTTCCTGGCTGTTTTTCTTTCATTGGGCTGCCAGCCTTGTCCAAGGCATAACCTTTCGGTCCTACTAATGAAGAACAAAAAAAATTCAATTAAGATATTTAGGTATTAAAAGTATAATATATATAGCCTTTCGATCCACTAATGAAGCACACACAATAAATAGGTATTTATTTAACATCGTCTATTGTATGGTAGGTAATTTTCGTTCTTTGGTAATAGACAACAGATGTTTGGCGGTATGTTTTAATTCACATTTTAGCTATTTCTCTTTTCTTCTGTTTAAGTATGGCAGAGTCTTCGTGTGATTTATAACATCTCCTAAACTAGTAGAGGGTGTAAGCTTGTGACATCGGCCGTGGGCCATTCCTCCAAGGAGAGAGCCAAATAGATAGTAGCCAAATAGATTTGGGATATACAGACATAATGGCTGCCACTGCTGCACAGTGGTTCCAAAAGGTAGATGAGGTGTAGCTGGTGCTGACGGAGGAGTCCTGCGTGACTCAAGGAGACCTATATCGTTTTATTGGTTTAGTGGTCTCCGGCAACACTCCCTGGCATCCCAGAGACCATCTGTTACTTGCAAGTGCGGTCTCCATACAATCCTCCCATGCTTATATCAGGTCTTCAACACAGGGCCTTATCGCCTCTCTTCCTGAAGATATCAAGTCGGTGAGGCAAGGAGCCTTTACCATATTTGGGGGCTTGGATCCCC
>VZQC01007014.1:0-15578 GCA_009823505.1 Rhizomys pruinosus | reverse complement strand
ACACTCATGCATGCACACACGCATGCATGCACGCACGCATGCGCACACACACACTCATGTACGCACGCACGCATGCGCGCACACACACACACATATATGTAAATATTTGACATGTCCAAATTTATAATCTTTGTCTTTTTATGTTTGTGCATATGCTTATTCTAATGGTAAAATGGAGACCTCTTGGTATCTTAATTAAAATTTCGAGAGTCATAGATATCTGTGTATAATTTTGTCACTGGAATATTTTCACAAATCAATTTTAGCAGAAATATCTACAAAGTGAATCACAGTAGCTTTATTTACAGTGGTGAAAAACTAGTATGAGATTGGCTGGTCAGCAACAGGAGGATGGTTCCACATTTGGAAATAATAATCATTAGAATAGTGTTAATTATTAAAATATTAGATAATACATTCATAAAAATATAGTATAAGGTGATATGATGTATCAACTTTCATATGCAACATAAACATTACATATATATATATATACATATATATATATATAAAATGTACATGCACATAAAATCATAGTAAATGTATACAACAGTTAGTATTAACAAATTTTGACCATAGATATGCCTTTTCTTAGTGTTATTTATATATTCTAACATTCAAACCACATCACTTTAATAATCAGGTTGAAAAGCTAAGTTTTATTTTTTAAGAAAAACAATATATTCAGAATGATAGATTATGTTTTCATGTTCTGTTAATATAACAATATGGAGTTTTCATAAGATTAATGTCAAATTATTGTTCAGCAGATTAGTTAATTACATTGGTTTTTTATAAAACATTAATTTAAAGCCTTCTATAGGCAATACTGCAACTACTTAATCATTGATTAAGTAATTAATTCTTTCCTTCCATCATTATTGAATTTTCTACCACCATTTTTGTACTTGCTGTTATGCTAAAATATTTTCTCCATGTGGATCTTTCTTCCTCGATTAGAAAAGCATTTTGTGAGGAAATACATCACTTATTTTTCTTCCTATTTCAGCATAGCTTAACAAAGGTTTTGATACAAGTGCTAGATAGATGCTTACTGAAGGATCAAGTAATTAAATAAATGAAAAAATACTCTGAGATACTTAGAGATTCCAAGACATAATTGCTACAAGGCAATGATAATGTCCAATGTTGAGAAAAATAAAATGTGCACAATTAACAGACATCATGAATACTTTTGATTTTAAGTGGTTGCTGGCTTTTAGGTATTTGATGTCAAATGGTAAAATGGGCCAATTAAACATTTTAGAATGCTGTTAGTTCATTCAGTCCTCAGCTGTGCAAAGCTCGTGGAATTTCATTAAGACAGACCAATATTTCTTGGCCATGGAAATATTGACAGTTTAAGGAAGATTATGTTTTGTTGCAAGTACTGTTCTATGGACCACATGATACTTTGCAGAATCTTCTGTTTCAAGCCACTAACCACAATTAAAACTTTTTCAGCCTTCTTCACACAATCCAGAAGCATTTAACACATTGTTCACTGTCCATTTAAGGTCAAAATCATCTCACAGTGAAATGACAAAGCTTTGCAGAATCCCATAATTCATTGAGTATCTTATTAAAATCCTGGAAATCTAGACATCTGCTACATCGGGTTCAAAATGTACGTAGAGATAACACAAGAATATAGCAGCAAGGTTACACGAAACAGAGGATATGTAAATTTGAACTTCAAGAAATTCCTGCTTCTCTTTTCCTATTTTAATATTTCACTTCTCATTCAGCAGCCATCATATTAGGGTCCCTCTGAGAACATTTTTCTCAGATTAAATGCAATGAGCCATTGTTTTCTTCCATATCGAAATATTTCTTACTGAAAGATAAATTAACACCTGGTTATTAGGTTTTTGCTTTGCAATCCTCTCTTATCCATAATCAATACATGTTACAGTTTTCCTGAAAACATCAAGACCCCAGGAAGTCTGATTGCACTCTAACACTTTATCATTTATAATTAGCTTGTTACTACAAAAACTATTTATAAGAATATGCCGTCCTATGGAAGTCTTCAAACTAATCAATGATTCATTCATTTTTGTAGAATTTTGTTTTCTTAAGGAAAATATTATTTCATAATGTTCTTTCTTCAATTTCTTTCTTTCTTTCCTTTTGAATGTGTATATTCCTGAGTTTCTCTCCACATCTCTATGATAGCTCACCTGGCCCATTTCTTGTTATTTTGCTCTTTGTTTAGAGATGACTCTTTTTCTTTCATCCACAAAATCTCATATGTATCAGTTGCTATCCTTAAAGTTATCTACTTACTTTCCCTTTTTTAAATGTTTGAAAATTATGTTTTCATTTTTGTGTCAGACTCTCTTTAAAAATACTTTATTAGGAGCTAAATGGATGTTTCAGAGAGATGGTTTAGTGGTTCTTGCAGAAGACCTGGGTTTCGTTCCCAGGATCCACATGGTGGCCAACAACTATCCATATCTCTAATTCCAGGGTATCTGACACCTTCTTCTGACATTCATGGGCAGTGCACAACATAGTTACATTTGCATACAAGCATGCAAATCATTCATACACATAAAGTAAAAATAAACCAAAAATAATTTTATTACTTGTTCAAGAATGTCATAGACTGTATATTGCTATTTGCCCACATTCCTCTTCCTAATTTCTCATAGCCCACCTTCATCTCTCCAACCTCACTCAAACTTATGTTCTCATTTTTTAATTTTTATTAAATTCTGGAAGCCAATTTTTTTTGTCATATGATTCTAGATGTGTGGCCATGGACTGGAGCATGATCACCTACTGAAGGCCACAACTTAAAGAAAATTAACCCTCCTTCTTCCAGGTGCCATCAACTGTGCATAGCTCTTCAGTTACATGGTGGGGCATATGAGCCCTTTACCACTCCGAGCTGACTGACTTGACATTGTGCACCTCTGGTGCACACAATCACAGGTGCTATGAGCTTCAGATTGCAGTGGTTCTGTGGGTCCCCACATAGCCAGAAGATACTGTTTTACTCCAGCCAACTGACTTCTCATGCTTACACAATCTTTCTTTTTTACTCTTCTAAGATTGTTGCTGAGCCTTGGGGTTCAGCGGGACTCTGATATAGATATCCAATTTGTGGCTAGGCATTTCAGCAACTATTCTCTGCATTTGATCAGTTATAATTTTCTGGGTTAACCACACTATCTAATGCATGTAGAAGCTTCTCTAATGAGATAGGTCCAAAAGCTTGCAATAATATGTGTATATAGAGATACATATTTAGAGGACATTTTTGTCACTATATCTATTTCACAGAACACTAGTAATAGGTGGATTCTTGGCCAAATTTACGGTATTAGGCATGTGTTTCAATTATTCTGAAAGGCAAATCACATATTCTCATTCATACTAGAATCTTATCTTTCAATCTTAAGATAATATATCTTATATATATATATATATATATATGCCATATTTGGAATACCTGTAAAATCTAAGAAACTACAAAGGGTCTATTGGCTGGTAGAGAGAAAAAAAGACCTTAGAAAAGGGAGGGAAAGTAAGAACACAGGTAATATGAGGAGGAATTTGGGAATAATGTGGAGAAAAGTTTAAGTAGACAGAGGGATGGAAATTGAGAAACAGAGTAGTTAGGGTAGTTATAACTAACATTAAAGATATTTGAAAATGGCATATGGAAATGTGCCACTTTTTATTCATATACAATAATTTAATTGGAATTACAGTGCTTAGAGGATTATGCATCTCCCAGAAGGTATATATTGCTAGATAAAAGCTCCACACCTTGAGGTGTTGGGAAGAGGTGTCCCAGAGGCCCTCAAACAATGTTGGATATTGCCATTGCTTTTGGTTGCCCACCACAACTCGGTGGTAAGACTCCATTGCTGAAGACATGACACAGATTGGTAATAAGGCATGAAGAAATCAAGTGGGTAATCGCCAGGCAGCTTCTTCCCTGCTGCTCGGCTTTTATAGTAATGGAAGGTTGTATGTAGGCCTTTGGGGGGGGGTGATCAACAATCTTACTCAACTGATTCCTGTAAACTACAGTATTGATCAGTGTGGTAAGATATGCACATGGGTGCAAGACTGATTCAAATGTTATTTGTGGGATTGACTTTAATGGGAAATACTTTTTATAACAAGCCTTTACAAACTGAAATTTCAGAAAACCTTATAAAACAAGATAATTATGCATGTTCAAAAAAAATATACATATTCCTTTTAAGAAAAACAATGTCATCAGTCCCACAGTGATTTGGAATCTTGATTTAATTAACTATTACAAGCAAATCAAAATGCATAGCTTTAATCTTATTCCATGTTCCTTATTTGTGACTCAGTCTTGATTCTGAGCAAGAACAATGTATCTGTGTGTGATATGTAACACAGTAAGGATGTTGAAAACAACAATGATATTGAAAACAACCTCTCTCTCACAAATGTTGTAAGCAACATGGTGGCATAGGTTGATGACATTTTTTGTGGCTTTGTATGTTGTTCTAATTCAGCAGAGTCAAAAAAAGTCTTTCTTTGTAAATGTGTTACTAAATATTCTTCATGCCTTCCTCATACCATGCTGAACCTAGGTCTCAGTAACTATGAGGAGAGTTCTGAGAGAACAGTTGTGAGAGAAATCCAAATACCCCACACCAAGATTGGGCCAATTCTCAGTCAAACCTCTCCATGTGCGAAGTTCTTCATTAATGGGGCATCTGCCTCATTGTGGTGAGTAATCAGACACTGTCACAAATATGGGGAGAACCAAATATTTCCTGACTGGATTTAAGACCCACTCTATAGGGGGAAAATAGTGATTACAATTTCAAGAAATCAATAGTTTTTTTATTATTAATTAATTTTTAAATGTTCTTTCCTTCCACAAGACATCTCTGAAAGTTCTTGTCTTCCCCAAAGGATGTGTTTATTCCCTTGAAGCTTTCTTTTTTAAATTATTTATTTATTTTTAAGAGATTCACACTATAAGAGCACAGTTATTTTCAGATCACATTAACTTGCTCAGTTTGCCATACAATTAGGTAATTGGCACTAGCAACCACAGATGAAGGATGCCATTCGTCATTTGTTTTTCTGGGACTGTATTATATCACTTGGCATGATATCTTCCAGCTCTATTTACCTGCAAAGTTCATGAGGTCATCTTTCTTTACCACTGCGTAGAACTGCAATGCATAATGTAGCACTTTTTCTCTATCCACTCCTCAGTTGAGGGGCACTTGAGTTGGTTGCACCTCTTCTCTATTGTGAAGAGAGCTGCAATAAACATGGCTGTGCATGTATCTCTGTGGTAAGATGAGTCTTGTGGGTATATACCCAGGAGTGGTATGACTGGGTCAGGTGGCAAGCTCATTTTGAGTCTTCCAAGGGTTCCCACACTGCTTTCCATAGTGGCTGTACAAGTTTAGATTTCCACCAGCAGTAGATGAATGTTCCCCTTTTCCCCACAATCTCTCCAGCACTTGGTATAATTTGTTTTCTTGATCCTAGCCAGTTTTATCAGAGTGAGATGATATCTTAAAGTGGTTTTAATTTTCATTTCCTTAATTATTAGCAATGTTGAACACTTTTTTTTTTGGTCTTTTCAAGACAGGGTCTCCCTGTAGCTCCCAGCTGTCCTGGAACTCACTCTATAGATCAGGCTGGCCTTGAACTCACAAAGATCTGCCTGCCTCTTCCTCCTGAGTGCCAGGATTAAAGGCATGTGCCACCACACCCGGTTGAACACTTTTTGAGATGTTTCTCCACCATCTCTAATTCCTCGCTTGTGAAGTCTCTATTCAGGTCTTTGCTCCATCTTTTGAGTGGGTCATTTGTTTTCTTTCTTCTTTGTTTTTTGGGTAGTTTATATATTTTGGAAATCAATGCTTTGTCAGGAGTATCTGCGGTGAAGGTTTCCTCCCACTCTGTGGGTTTTCTCTTCACTTCATAGATTGTTTCTTTTGATGTACAGAAGATTTTGAGTTTAATGAGGTCCCATTTGTCAATTGTTGATCTTACTTCTTGCACAGCTGCTGTCTGATTTAGGAATTCTTTTCCTGTGCCTATGTCTTATAGGCTGCTGCCAACTTTTTCTTCTATCACCTTCAAAGTTTTGGTTTTCCGGACATGTATTCTACCATCTTTTTTATGTCATGGAAGATTTTTCTCTCTCCTTCAACTATAATAGACATTTTTGCTAGGTATAGAAACCTGGGATGACATCTATAGTCCTTTAACACTGGGAATGATATGTTCCACATTCTTCTTGCTTTCATAGTTTGCACTGAGAAATCAGTTGTAATTCTGATGGGTTTCCCCTTATATGTAACTTGTTTTTCTCTTGTGGCTTTCAGAATTTTGTCTTTGTTTTGGGCGTCTAGCATTTTATTTTATTTTTTTAATTTTATTTATTTATTTTATGTGTATGAATGTACTGTCTGCATGCAACTCTGTGCACCCATGTCATGCAATACCGTAGAGGTCAGAAGAGGGCATTGGATTCCCCTGGAACTGGAGTCAAAGATGGTTCTCAGCCACCATGTGGGTGCTGGGGATTGAACCTGGGTCCTCTGCAAGAGGAGTCGGTGCTCTTAGCCACTAGGCCATCTCACCGGCCCTGTCTAGAATTTTAACTATGACATGGCATGGGGAGCTTCTTTTCTGATCTTGTCTGTTTGGAGTTCTATGTGCTTCTTGTATTTGTATGGGTTTGTCTTTTTTTAGTTTAGGGAAATTTTCATCTATTATTCTGTTGAAGATTTGATCAATACCATTCTTTAGGGATTCTTCTCCTTCCTCTATCTCTATGATGTGGAGGTTTAATCTTTTCATAGTGTCACACAATTCCTGGTTGTTCCACTTTTATGTATTTTTAGATTTTTCATAATCTTTACTTGAGCTTTTTAGTTGTTCTGTGTTATCTTCCAGTTCTGATATTCTTTGCTCTGCTTCCTCCATTGTACTTCTGAGGCTTTTTCATTTCCTTTCCTCTTTACTGGATGAGTGTTTATTTTCCTTTTTCATTTTATCTTGTGATTTCTTTAGTATTTCCACTTCCTTTTGAAGCTTCTCAATCTCTTCCTGTAGCTCCTTGCTTAGCTCGTTGGTTTCCTTTTTCAGTGTTTCCATTTCCTTCCAGAGTTTGTCATTATCTCTGTCTAGTTATTTCTGGTGTTTGTCATTCTCTCCCTCTAGGTCCTTCTTGAATTTTTCATTCTCTCTCCTTAGTTCTCTGACTTGTTCTTTATATTCTTTTATTTCTTTGAATATGTTTGCAATTTTCCTCTAACATCTGTGTTCTGGGCCATCTCCAGAGGGATTCCACTGTAGGAATCTCCCACAGGGTTGGTAGAGCTTGGTGTGGAATTATCCTGGACTTTTCCCATGTTGTCCCTTCGTCGTGCCCCTGGCATGTGGGTTTCTCTTTGCCCGTATTCCAATGCAAATCCCAATGTCTCTTCACTGTGTTGAATGCTTGCTTTGCTTGCCTCCTTCAGATGCCTTCATTGTTTGTTTGATTTGTTTGTCTCCTTGTTTATGGAGTGTTGACTTGTCTAAATTTTAGGCTTTCTATTGAAAGTATAACTCACTCTTCCCTTTCTGTTCTGAAGGTTCTCCAAAGAACACTCCCTCAGCAATTCCATTTGGGGGGTAGGCCTAGCTTAGTCCATGCCCCAGTACTCTGTGCTTCATGTGGTCCTGGGAAATCCCCAATTTATGCTCTGTGCACTATTGTCTTACAGTGGCAACAGGCCCACCTCTTATACCAACTAGCAGGGAGCTCCACCCCCACCAGACAATGATTGAATTATCCAACAGAGCCCTGCATGGATTATCCAACAGCCCAGTGATAGAATTATAGAACATTCCACCTGGCTTAAGTGCCCGGCTCCTACCTGTGGTTTAGATGGTCCTGGGAAATCCCAGATCTAAGCTCTTTGCACTCCAAAACTTTCAAACTTTAATGTCTGCATACAAGCAATCTGCCATACACATACCATCATTTAAGGTTGGCTTACATTATAGGAGAAAGCAAAATAGATTGTTATGTATCTGTCTATGACCCATTAAGAAATGAAGACACAGACCAAAATGTTATATTTTAATTAACATTATAATTTGTCTGTCATCAATACCAGCCATGCTCAGTTTAAAGAATCTATTTCAGTTCTAAAATAGATTTTATGGCAAATAAGTTTTTGCATTTTAAATTTGTATTATATTTTTCCACCACCACCCAGATTTCCTCTGAAGTGTATTTGGACTTCTCTCAGATTCCTTATTTAAGTCTTAGCTTAGCTTATCATGCCTTTCATATACTTTACTGCCTGGAACAAAACAATTCCATGTCTGGGTGCATGCATTGGTGAAGGCTTTGTAAGGACCCTTTTCAAACTCATACTTCTCTGGGTCATTCTGGCTCTTCCCATTCCCCATTAACAATTTGACACTTTGTCTAATCTCATTCCCATAAGACTGGCTTAAATCATGAAAACAAAAGGTGCCAAATGCTTTTGAGGATGTGAGGAAAGAGGAACACTCATCCACTGCTGGTGGGACTGTATACTGGTACAATTACTATGGAAAGCAATGTGGAAAACCCTTAAAAGACTCAAAATGATTCTACAACCTGACCTAGTCATACCACTCCTGGTTATATACCCACAAGACTCATCCTACTGCAAAGATACATGTATGTTTATGAAGCTATCTTCACAATAGCCAAGAGCTAGAACCAACCCAAGTGCCCCTCAACCAATGAGTGGATAGAGAAAATGTGGTACATTGGCATAATGGAGTTCTATGCAGCAGTAAAGAAAGATGACATTATGAATTTTGCAGGTAAATGGATGGAACTCGAAGACACTATGTTAAGTGAAGTAACAGAGTCCCAGAAAAACACCTGGCAAATGATATCCCTCATCTGTGGATGCTAGCACCAAATATTTAGTAGTAAGGCAAACTGAGCAATATTTTCTTTTACCTGAAAGCAACTGTACCATTATAAAGTGAATACCTTAATGGGATCTAGAATTAACCTACCACTTATTTTCAGTCTTTATAATTGTGGCATATGGGGGGAGGGTATGTATGCATACTTTAGAATAATATAAAATTAAAGGGGAAAATCTGAGAAAAAGAATTTGATACTTATTTGTAGGACTCCTTTACTTATACAGTTTTCTTTTTTTTTTTTTTTTTTTTTGTTACGCAGCATTCTTCTCTGGGCTGGAGAGATAAGCTCAGCAAGTTAAGAGCACCGATTGCTCTTGCAGGAGGACAGGTTCGAGATCTAGCACCCAATGGTGGGCTGAGAACCGTCTTTAATTCCAGTTCCAGGGGAATCTGAATCTCTCTGACCTCTGCGCATTGCATGACACGCAGTGCACAAACCTACATGCCGACAAGGACACTCATACACAAAAAAAATTAAAAATTACTCCAGACATGTTTTGTGTATTTCATACCTCATTTAAATTCAGTTCAGGCGTATTCTTTACCTTCACCCACAACCCACCACTATCACCAGAAATGCAATCTGATAATTGTCCTGCATCTCTTTCAGGTTTGTTTTCACTTTTTTTAACAATAAGTGATATTTTATGAGCACAAGTATCCTTCATGTAAAACCAATTTGCAAGCAGTTGTACCCAAACCCACACAGCCCATGGGTCCCACCATCCAGCAAGGGGGGGGGGTTGTATGTTCAATCAGCATTTTCCTTTTTAGATAAGGTCTCCTGTGTAGTGCTGGCTGGCCTGGAACTCACTAGGTAGACCAGACTGGCCTTGAACTCACAGCAATTCACCAGCCTCTACCTCTTGAAGTTAAACTCCAGGTTTTATTCTTTTTTTCTTTCTTCCCTTACCTCACGTTTTTTACTCTAGTCCAAATTTTGAATTCTTTGAATGAAGTTTCTCTCTCTCTCTCTCTCTCTCTCTCTCTCTCTCTCTCTCTCTCTCTCTCCTTTTGCATCACATCTATTTTGCTCCTTGGTCACATGCTGCCTTTCTCATACCTGTGATTGGAATTTCTTGTTTTCTAGCCATCAAAATTTAAGAATGTAAAAGTAAAACATAAAAACTATAAGGAAAATAAGAAAGTAGCCTGCATAGCTGGTAGAAGTGGGAACTGCCTGCACAAATTTGCAAATAAGATACTATCTCTGCCATATTATTTTGGAGTAAGATGTTATTATTGAACATGATGAAGTTAAATGTGCCAGGCATTTATTAAAGTACAGTTCTTCAAATAAAGAAAACCTTTCTGTGTTACCAGTGTCCATACTGGAAGCTTCAGATTTTTCCAGATAGAACACTCATGTTCTACAAATAATTTTTAATGTTATCCATGTCCTGTGCACTGGAGAGGAAGATGATGCTGTAGTTGTGAGTAGTCTAGCTGTTCCACTTTTCTTTCTCATTTCAAACTTGTAGTCAATGTGCAGCCTGCATTGTGTCTGTTGATGCTAGTGATGGAATTCATAGAGAAATGTATAGCTGGGATTTACTTCTTCCTCTGCAACTTATTCTTGGGTTCTTACAGGTGACAACTGTACATGCTCAGCTACTTTGTCTTTCAAGAATTTGTCAAAATCATAGCATTTACAATATGTTTGTGACGTTTTCATACTAGTGAAAGTTGTCTCATCTGAGGGATAAGAAACTAATTTGTTAAGTTAAGCAGCCTGTTAACTCAGTGTTATTTAATGTCATACTTCAAAATTCACATTATATGTTTCTTGAATTATTTATATTTTATATCATTATATTTTGGTTTTACATATGCAATATTTTCACAAGTTCATCTGGGAATGCCAACTTGAAAGATTTAATGTCTCCATATTTATTCTATTCCCTGAATTATGCAATTCAATTCAGGATTATCTATTTTTTTATTTTGAAAATAATTTCAAGTTAAGCAAAAAGTTAAAATGCGGCTAGAAAAAGTTCAGTTAGAAAAAAAAAACTTGCCAAATATGTATCTAAATGTACAGAGACATTATGCCGCTTTACCTTATACTTTTTATTTGTAATTAATTTAAACACCTGCAGAAGGCTAGACTATATACTAGGTAATTTCAGAATTATCAACACACTCGCATCATAGATAAGACATAAAAGTAAACCAATTCAACTGTAGCTCGTTATTTTGTTATAGTTCTTTAGTTAATAAAGTAAAATTTATAAATTACTAAATTTGCAAATTTTAAAGGTGCAATTTAATGACTTTGATACTTTATACACATGCAAATAACCCAATCATATATACCTTTTCAGTTAATAAAATATTAATTTTTAAACCATACCAGTGAGGAGTGAGATTTCTGGTTGCTCACTACCTGTGATAATGTGTGAGTTGCTTTTTAATTTTGGCATTTCAGTAGCTGTGTAGTGGTGAGTGAGTACGATTCTAATTAGAATTTTCCTAATGAGTACTTAGTACAGGAAAATGCCTGAACTTAAGAGTGCCCTGAGTGAACTTCCAAAAGGCCCATACTGCGATGAGTAAACCCTAGGTAAACTTCAGATCCAAGCTAATATCTATCCTAGGAACTATGTGCAAGCCCCAACCCTCTGTTAGTATGGGAAAACAAATGAAAGCCCCTAATGTCTCAAAACCTCTGAACCATGTCACAGGCACTAACCCTACTCAAATCTTATAAACAGCCAACCAATTGTGCGTGAGAAGGCACAATTTTAAAACCCTCACAGAAACTATTGCCACCTTCATTATTCTTAATAAAAAACAATTTTCTCCTAAGGTCAGCCTCTTATGATTGTGCACATACCTTGGCGAATCCTGATCTCACATTTTCTTACCCTAAATTGAGCATTTATTCTTTTTTTTTTAATTAATTTTTATTGATGCTTTGTGCATTTCATACATTTTTTCCAATTCAGTTCAGGCTTATTTCCCTTTCCCTCCCCCACCCCCACCCCATCCCAGATCATGCCTTTCTGCCATAACTGTCCTGCATCTTTTCTCCAGTTTTTTTTTTGTCAATTTTTAGCTATAAGTGATAATCCATGAGTACAAGCATCCTTCTGCAAAACCTATCTGCAGGCAGTTGTGCCCATACTCCCACAGCCCCACCATCCAAGTGGGGGGGCTTGACAGGTTGTTCAATCACGTTGATCAAATGAGTGTCCATACTACATTGCTGTCGTTTCCCCTTCACCCCCAATCGCAGCCTTACATTCTACCTGCCCCCTCTTCCGCAGGTTGTTCCCTGGCTTAGAAAAGGGGCACAGGTGGAATGTGAAGGTAAAAAACCAGTCCATCTCTCTGGAGCTGTTGCCTTTGACTCTGGTCAATTCTGGCTGTTTCCTTTCATGGCTGCCAGTTTGTCCCGGAATAACCTTTCGATTCCTACTAATGAAGCACAGCACTAGAGAGTAGGTATTTACGCTCTTGTAGCATAATATTATTTAGGTTACTTAGGCATAGAACAGGTTGGAGACGTTAATCCATGAAGTACAAGGGTCCCCCCGGTGCTCTCCAATCTACATCCTCGACGGGCGAGAAAGAAAGGTGCAAAGCAGATAGCACATTAGGGGATGATGAGGGGGTGCCGGAACCCTACAGATAGCTAGAAAGAATGAGCGGAGTAGGAGAGATAGGGGGGGGTTGCAAGGCGTTGTGGATTTATTTGGTGGAGTTAGGAGGGTATTGGGTTATATGAGTTGTGTGTGGATGATTTTTGTTTATTGCGTTGTTGTGTTGTTGGTGTTTAGTTGTTTGGTGTGTTGTGTGTTGTGGAGTTGCAGTGTTTTTGCTGTAGGTTTGGTTGGCACCCATGTTCAATGCCAAATGCCGTGGAGGTAAGAAGTGGGGCATTGGACTTCCTCTGAAACTGGAGGTTTAAAGACAGTTCTTCGCCAACATGTGGGTGTGTGGGAATCGAACCCCGGTCCTTGCAAGAGCAGTTAGTACTCTTTAGCCACGGAGCCAAGCGCTCAACGCACGGGGCCATAGTGTAAAAAACAATTCCAAGCCAGGGTGGTTGAATGCCTTTAATCCTAGCACTTGGAGGCCAAGGCGGCGGATCTTTGTGAGTTTCAAGGCCAGGCTGGTATTCAGAGTTCAGGCCGCTGGGGTACCGGGGACCCGTCTCAACATGACCCAAAACAAAAAAAAAAAAAAAAAAAACAATTCCAAACTCTGAAAATCACCTTCTGAAGCTAGGCTTCACTCATACTCTTATTCAAACAATGTCTCTAGCATTAATTGGGAAGCTAAAGCTTAGATCCAACCTTACAGTATCTGAGAATTTTGCCCTTTGATCTCTGACCTAAAATGTCTCATCCACACAAAGGAAAGCATACTCCTCAATTCTCACTGTTTCCAATGAGGATATGAATATGAATATGCAGCTTCTAGCACTTTGATATGTTAATTTGAGCAGAGCCACATTCGGTCACTATCTTGAGTGGAGGGCAAAGTAGGGTCCTGAGGGATCAAGGTCAGGTGCTCAGGTCACAAGAACACATGGCTCCCTTAGCTTGTTTGCATTATAAACAGTAGTTTGGGGTGCAAGGTTGAATAAAAGCCATTCTTCCAGAATCAGTCCATATTGTAAAGCTTTCCTATAGTTTGACTTTTATTGATGAGCTTAGGAGGTCTTTTGTATGATTACATATATTATGAAAATATCTTTTCCTAGTTTTATTTTTTAAACATTTGAATTAATAAAAATGATTTTAATAAAATATAGCACCCTTTTTATTTTTTCTTTAATGCTTATTTCTTGCTGTGATTTTTCTCATAATTCATTATTCTATTTATCTCTCAGGTTACTTTACATGTGTGTTTCTATGTAAATATAGTTGTACATTTCCTTCTGAATAATTCAGGATTTTTGCCATAGCTCAGAGTATTTATTAATGTTTTTTTTTCTTATTTTTATCTTATCTCTTCTTGTTGTCATTTATCCATACCTCTCATTTTAAAATAGTTTTGAGGAAACAAATTCAATACATACATTTTACCATCAAGGGAAAAGGTGTATTATGTTTTAAATGATTCAAAAATTATCATCCCTTTTTATTAATTTAATATTTTATTTTTTCATTTTGTGCTTAAGAGTATTTTGCTTGCATATAAGTACATCTGTGTCGTGCAATGCCAAAAGAGGACAGAAAAGAGTGCTGAAACCCCAGGAACTGAAGTTACCAATAGTTGTTAGCTGCCATGTAAGTGCTGGGAATCGAACTCAGGTCCTCTGTAAGAAAAGCCAGTTCCCTTAACTGCCGAACATCTTTCCATCCCCATTATCCCATTTTATTAACAAGACAAATGAGACTTAGATTTATTAGATAACTTGAACAAATGCATGATACCAATAAGTACGGGTTCTAAAATTCCAGTTCCTGTCTCTCTGTACTATATACACTTCTCTATCCTGCATTTTTTAAAACATGCATTTACTAATTACAAAATATATACATTTTAATAAATATACATATCCAACTTTTTTTAGTTTCCATGAAACCTATGATTTTAAGGTTGCAAAATATAGGTTTTCACACCAGCCCATGTACCAACGTGGCACTGGCAGGAGAGAGCCAGCACCTCCACTTCCCAGCGAGCACAGTGCACCACACTCTGCTTTGTGGAGAGCAGGTGTGGCGAGGGTTCCAGGATGGGGCCCGAGACTTTGCAACTTATGACTACACCTGATGCTACCTTCCTCCTACCTCTAAGTAAAGCCACGCTCACCGTTCGAGCTGTGCAGGTGCACCCTGATACAAGATCAGGCCAGATGATACCAATAGACTGAGGCCACGCAACCTGGGCTGGGAAGGTGGATAAATAGACGAGACTTTCTAAAATAGAGGGACTTTCTGGTCTATGGAGAAGAGAAGCTTGGAAAAAGCAGAAGCTTGGAGAAAAATGTGCCTGAAATAAACCGTTTGAAAGAACCAGCGAGAGGTGCTTTGTTTCTGCGGTTTCATACAAGTGCCCCCTACAAGTGTTTCTGTGGGGAGACAAGTGCTCCCTATTCTGCTTGACTTTCTCAAGCCCTCAGCCTCTCCCTCTACATGAAATAGACTCTGTCTCTGCAGTTTGCATCTTGTCTGAAGTTCAGTTAAGAATATTTCAAAAGAAGATGTAACCAATGCCGGGCGTGGGGGCACACACCTTTAATCCAGAACTTGGGAGACAGAGGCAGGCAGGTCTCTGTGAATTCAAGGTCAGCCTGGTCTATATAGAGACTCCAGGAAAGCTGGGACTAAAGGAAGGCCCTGACTCAAGAAGAAGAAGAACAAGGAGGAGGAGGAAGAGGAGGAGGAGGAGGATCTTATCCCACACTCCACCCTCTTTTCTTTGGCCCTTAGAATCTTTATGCACCTGCCTCTTCCACAAAAGTCCCTGGGCCTAGGGGGTGGGGGCGTGGCAAGAGTGTGAGAAGAAGACAGTCTAATTTTTCCTCTGACTTGAGACATTGAACTCTCTTGTCTGTCCAGGTTCCATTTCCATGGGGGGGGTGGAACCCCCCTGGCTCATTCTCAGAGGCTTATTTTATTCCTATAATAAAACAAAAATAGCAACAGAAGCACAAAACACCCAAACACACC